>JAKVQF020000971.1:0-208901 GCA_023091115.2 Trypanosomatidae sp. Fi-14 | reverse complement strand
TGTGTGTGTGTGTGTGTGTGTGTGTGTGTTTGCGTTTGTATTTGCACCAGCATGCTCGCCGCGTCACGTCGTCTTGTACAACACGCATGCAAAGGCACAAACGTGTACATGCACACACACGCACACACACACTTACGCGTGCGTACCTGGCTCACACACACACATATACGTACAAATATATATATATGTGTAACGCATAGACACAAACGTGTCTGACAGTGTCCTTGTATGACGAATTGTATACACACACACGCACACGTACACGCAACAGCGCGGCGCAGCGACAGGGGTGTGGGTGTGTGCATGTGTGTGCCTGCTACGACGATGGCATAGCACCATTCGCCGTCTTCGTCCGCGGCGTAGTCGTCGACGCCGTGGCAGCGGCAGGCGATGTTGGGGCGCTGAGCACCACCTGGTCACGCACATCCTCGGCGCTCCAGCTGCCGTCGCGACTAATGTGCAGCACACGGGTGTGGTGCCGCACCACCGCGTCACGGTGCGTCACCGACAGCATGCGCACATTCATTCGTCGCAAGTGCGCCAGCACCTCCTGTTCCGTGTCGTCCATCATCGAAGTCGCCTCATCAAGCACCGCAACGAGCGTCACCTTGGCGCGGTCACTGCACAAAACCTGAAAGAAGATGCGTGCCATGCTCACGCGCTGTCGCTGACCGCCACTAAGACAGCTCCAGTCGTACGACTCGTCGACGTGGTCGGGGTGGAGGCCCATGACGGGGCTGCCGTAGCCGCCAATGACACGCACCACCGTCTGCGCACCCGCCAGCTCAATGGCCTGCTGCACAAGCGCACGCACCTCGGTCGTCGCCGCCGGTGGGGTGTGCGGGAAGCAGATCTGCTCGTACAGCGTGCACTGCGGCACCATGTAGCAGTGTTGTGGTGCGAAGAGAAAGACCACATCGCGGCAAATCGACAGCCGCCCGCGCGTTGGCAGCCACAAGCCGGCAAACATGCGCAGCAGCGATGTCTTGCCACTGCCATTCTCACCCGTGATGACCCAGTCCTCGTCGGAGCGCATGCTCAGCGTCACGTCGTCCAGTAGCACCTGCCCCGCCGGCGAGTGCAGCGTCACGTGCTGCATGTCGATGATCGTGTACACGCCATCGTCAGCCGCGGTGCGTGGCATGTGATGTATCCTCGTGTACTGCCGCGGGCTCGACACGGCGTGGCTCGCCGTGGACATGGCAGCCTCGTCGCGAGCCGCGTCGCTGCCGCTGCTCAGTGCCGCCTTGTCAAGCGCAGGCAGCTGCAGCTGCGCCCCGTCGGCCAGCGGCTGTGGCACACACCCAGCCGTCGTCGTCGGTGTCATCTCCGTGTCACTGCCACCACTTGTCAGTCCTGCTGCTGCTGCCGTGGTGGTGTTGCTGGTGCCGCCGCACATCAGCGTACCCGCGGCAATGCTGCGCAGCGTCGCGTCAAACTCGCCAAGGCGCGTCGTGAAGGCGCTAATGTGCGACAGCTCGCGGAAGTTGACAACAAAGTCCTTGACGCTCGCGTTGAGGTCCTCGATGAGGTTGATCTCGAGGTAGAGCTCACTGACGGGTCGTCGAAAGGCGCTGCGCCTGGCGCCGTCAAACGCCACCATGGACGCCGCAATGGACAAGAACGAGGTAAAGAGCGACTCGAGCATCTCAAAGTTGGCCTTGGCGAGGGCCATGTGTGTCAGAGCATGGCGCAGGCGCTGCAGGGAGGCGTCGAGGCGGCGGCGTGTGTACTCGCCGGCCTTGTACATCGCAATATTCTCGACATTGTACAAGTCGCTTGTCAGCATGCGGCGGTAGTCGTCCTCGCGGGTGACCATGTACGCACAGATGCGGCCAAACTCGGGCGACAGGCGGCGCAGCAGCAGCACCGACAGCGTCACAACGGCGCACATCAGCCCCGCCGCCCGCGCCCCCGCCTGCCGCGCCAGCGCGTACGACGACATGGCGCAGCCGAGGCCAGGCATGACAAAGTAGTACGGCAGCTCAGCAAAGTGCTCGGCAAACTCGGCGCAGTACGTCGCAATGGCCGTGTCGGCAGCCTCGAGGCGGTTGTCGAGGATGGTGGCCTGGTAGAAGACGAGGTGGTGGTAGAAGCGGCGCTGAAAGGTGCGGCTGAGGCGGCAGCGGAACGACGCAATGAGCCACATGCGCAGCCCCTCAATGGCGCCGCTGCACACCGCAGCCAGGCACGACAGCGCGGTGCGCACGCTGACGCGCTGCACAAAGCGAAAGAGGCGATTGCCCGGCTTGCCGTGCAGCATCGTCGCGAGGACTTCGCCATTGGCGCGTGAGATGCGGACGCGCAGGTATGCCTTGAGCGCGAAGAGGGCAACAAAGACGAGCATGCCGAGGCCCTCGCGGCAGCGCCACGTCGGCAGGGCAATGGCGCCAATGCGCAAAAAGTTGGTCGCAACGGAGCGGGTGACGACGGCGTCGTCGGCGGTGCACACATCACGCACATTGCGACCAAACAGGCGCAGATAGTACGCCTGCAAGGCTGCGACAAGCGCGAGCATCGTTGTGCTGCCGCCCACGAGCAGCTGCTGCAGCGGTGTCAAGTTGTACAGTGCCGCGACAGCCGTGTTGGCAACAGGGCACGACCACGGCCCGACAAGGCTGTGTATGCCACGCGTCGTCCGCGCAGACGACATGCGCCACGAATCACGCGACATGGCGTGCATCTGCAACAGGCGCGTCCAGTATATGTATGTGTGTGTGTAGGCCTGTGCTTGTGTATGCGTGTGCGTGTGTTTGTATAGAAATATGTACACGAGCTATCTGGACAAACAAAAGACAAACATGCACACACAACACACATGCACACATACACACACACGACGGCGTGCACGCGTCACATCTGTACTAGACACACACACGCACGCACACACGCACGCACACATACACATGTCGTATATACGCATTACATGCATACGCGTACGCAAGCACGCACGCAAGAGACAAAGCAAGACAAGACGAGACCACGGGCAATGACAGCAATAGCAACAACAACAGAACAAAGGCACGCACATCAGACGCGCATACGCAGCGACGCGTACGTGGCGCTGACGCTTGACGGCGGCGGTGGTGTTGTGCGTGTCGCCACACGACGACAACGCGCCGACGCCGCGACCGTCACGTCACCGCTCTCACGACGACGCGGAGGACGGCTACGTGCGTTGCCGTCACCGCCGTCGCCGCCCTCGCTGTTCGCGGTGACGTCGTCGAATGGCGAGCGCATGGCACCAATGCTACGCACACGCCGCGCATTCTCCGCACGTGCGTCGCCATCCATGGCGTCAAGGTCGGCAGCGTACGGTGGCACGTCGTCGTCGTGGCGCGACAGCAGGGCGCGCTGGGCGTCATAGTACTGCGTTGACATGCGCGTCAGCAGCGCACTGTAGCACGCAAGAAAGTGTGCGAGGGCTTTGTGCCGTGACGGGGCAACAACACACGCAAAGACGCCATCGCCGTCGCACGGTCGTGTGCACGTGTCGCTGTTATTGCTGTTGTTGATGTTGTTGCTGTTGTTATTGCTGTTGTTGTCGTCGTCGGCGGTCGCGGTGTTGCCATCATCCTCGTCGTCGGGCGTCACGGCTACGCTGCTGTAGCGACTGCGCGCTCGCTTGACGCGCGTCGTGTGCTTCGCTGCCGCCGGCGCCGCCGTCGACACTGTCGCAACAACAGCCACAGCAGCAGAAGACGGAGGAGGTGTCGCGTGGCGGGCGTCACCGCTGCCGCCTGTGCTCTTGGCCTTCTTGTCACTGACAGCAACGACATGGTCGGCGTTGACGCCGTCGCTGTGCTGCCAGCTGCACGACCCACTAGCGCGACTGTACTCGCACGCGTCATCCTCGTCGTCATCGCCGCCGCACGCTGCTGCTGCGGCTCCTGCTGCTGCTGCTGTTATTGTTGTTGTGGCCGCCTTCGCCGTCGCTCGTGCCGCATCGACAAACGAGCACGTCGTCCTCGTCGTCGACCTTGTCGTCGTGACCTTGTCTTCGTCACACGCACCGTCACCGTCACCTTGTGTGACGACGTCGTCATCGTCCTTGTCAGCGTCGTCGTCATCCTTGTCGGCCTCACCACTACACGTGCCGCCGCCGCCGCCACCAGCAGCACACCAGCCACCACGGCCGTCCACACGCAGGGCAACAAAGCGCCAACACAGCCTGCCCACCCCCTCACTCGCGTGCGGCACGGCGAGGCCGAGCTTGACGTCGACGACGCGGTGACCGAGGCGCTCGTAGCAGGCGCAGTAGTCGACGAGCAGGTCGTACAGCGAGCTGTACTGCAGCGGTTTGTACATCAGTGTCGTCTTGCGGCTGAGGCCAAGGGCACCATACAGTGGCAGCGGTGTGCGCACGCGCACCGCGAGAACAATGTGATGGTGGTAGCGGCCAGTGCTGCGCACCCGCGACGTGAACGCGAGCGGCACGCGGTCAACGTCAGGCAGGCCTTGCGTCAGGTACAGCGCCGCAAAGGTGGCCTCGAGACAGCGTATGGGCAACGCCAGGGTGAGGGCATCGCGGCCCGTGTCGAGGATGCGCGACAGCGAGCGTCGCTTCGACAGGGCAAAGAAGGTGTGTGGCATGTAGTTGTACATGAGCTGTGTGATCTGACGCTGTATGTGCGGCAGCTGCTCCGGTGCGGGGGCGTGGCGCGGTATCGTAGACAAGTCCGGCCGCGGTGGTGCGTCGGCGACGTCGACGGCGCCGGCGAACGGGTTGCCAACGCTGACGCGTTCGACCATCGCCCACACACGTTCGCGCGCCAGCCGCGTCAGCAGCGTGTCGTCGTCGTGCGTCGCATCGTGACACGCGCCGTCGCAGCTGTTGTTGTCATTGTGGCTAACGTCGTTGCCGCCGTGGGCGACTGCGTCGCCGCGTCGCATGCGCTGCGAGTACAGCGTCGTGCACGATGGCGTCGGCGTGCTTGCGCGCACGCGACTACCACATGCTTGTGGCATGACGACTACATACGTGTGTGCGTGTGTACACACAGGGCAATGCATGCAATGACAAGTCGCAAGGCAATGTACACACATGCACACACACACACACATACACACAGGTACATACACGCGTGATGTGTAACAATTGCTTACTCGTTGTTATACACACACGCACACATACACGCACACACACACGCACACACATATATACCTCACATACACGTGGCATGTTACAGATACCACTCGAGCTTGTCGGCGTCGTGCTCCTTCTTGCGAAACCACTCAAACTCGCCAAACTGCGCGTCAAACGTGCCCGACTGCAGTGTCAGCAGGCGCAGTGTGAAGCGCGGCCCCATCTCCTGTATGCGCACCGCGTCAAGCGAGTCAAAGATGTAGCGGTGGGTGCGCAAGAAGATGTAGTCGCGCTGACTGTGAAAGGTCGCGACGGCGCGGCCGGCGTAGTCGCGCGTGCGCGGGAACAGGCACTCGAGCATGCGCGCAATGCGCCGACCGAGGCGAGTGTCAAAGTTTTTGAAGATCAGCTCCGGGTAGTGTTCGGTGCGCGTCGCCGCGTCAGCAAGCTCGCCGTGCGCGACAAAGTTCGACACGCGAAACGTCGCCGTCGGGCCGTGTGGCAAGTGCGAGACGATGAGGTTGTACGGCTGCTTGAGGCGGTCCGTCACGACGAGCAGGTCGGTGACGCCGCGGTGGATGCAAAACTGCGTAATCTCCTGCAGCGTGTAGGCGCGGCGCGGGCGGTACGTCGAGTTTGGCACGAGCCACAGCAGCTCCTTGACGAGCTGTTTGCTACGGAAGCACGGGTGCTCGCCGGTGGTGATGAGCACACGCGGCTTGCCGTCACCGGCGAAGTAACTGGCAAACTCATCGTCCGCCTCGTCGTGCACAATCTCGACATCGCGCGCGTCATCGACGACCGTCACGTCGGGCTTGCGCAGACGCTCCTTCGTCTTCGGAATGAGCTTCGCGGGCGCCGCGTCGCGCAGCGCCTTGCGCTCCTGCTCGCGGCCCTCGCGACGGACACGCTTCGTGTCCTTCTTCTGCCGCAGCAGCTCGGCGTAGAGCTGTGACTTAACCTGCGGCTGCCGCGTGTTGCGATAGCGCGCCTCCAGTGCCGGGTCGACGGCGGTGGCGGCCGACGCGACGGTGTGTCGTCGCGCACGCCGCTTCACCGCCGCCTCACCGCCACCGCCACTGCTCCTCTTTGACCGTGCACCACGGCCCATTGTCGTACAGCAACGTGCTCTGTGTGTGTGTGCTGCTGCAACACAACAACAAGCATCGCAGCACACACATATATGCAAACATACATGCGCAAAGACGACAAGACAAAGGTGCACGCAAGCACGCAAGCAAGCAAGCACACAAGCACGTACACACACACACACATGTGTATGCGTGTCTGACTGTTTGTACGTTCGCGGCTAGCGCAAGTGATACTTGCGACCTCGGTACTCGGCGTGAGTGCGCAGCGTCGTCCGCAGCAGCGCGTCCATGTCGGCCACGCGCAGCCACGGCTGCAGCGCACTGTGCCGCAGCAGCTCCGCACGTGACAGCGGCGCCGTCGCCAGCGCCGTCAACACCGCCCGCGCGACCCCGTCACGCACCTCCTCGCCCGTCATCGTCGACGACGACAGCGCCGTGTGCGCGCCTTGGCCGCCGCCGCCACGGCCATCATCGTCATCGTCGTCATCGTCCGCTTCGTCGCCCTCGTGGCCGCGTGCAGAAGCTGCCGCCGCGCTCGTCTTGCCGCTGTTGCGCGTCAGCTGCAGCAGAGCTCGCTCCGTCTGCTCCGCCGCCGCCTCGTCGCGCTGTCGCTTCAGCAACGCGTAGACGGCCTCGTCGCCGACGAAGCCGCCCTCGACGCGCACGCCGTGCAACACCACAAAGCAGTTGTGCACCGCCGCCTCGTCACCACTGCCGTCACTGTCGTTGTCGCTGTGCCGAGGCGCTGCAACACGCACATGCACAACCCGCGCACGCGCGTCGAGCGGCTGCGCCGGCGCCACGACACACCACCGCCGCACCGCCGCGTCTCTGCGCGTGGCCCCGTCACTATTGTTGCCGCTGCTGCTGCCGCCGTCACTGTCACTGTCACCGTCTGCGGCACATTGCACCACCAGCGCAGGGCTGACAAAAGCGTCACGCAGCACACGCGCAACGACATTGTCGTCGTCGTTGTTGTTCGCGTCGCGTCGCGGTGCTGCCGCACGCACGACGTGTACGCGACCGTCCTCGACGCACGCGGCCAGGCCGCGCCGCGTCACGCGCGCAAACGCCGCCGCCGTTGCAGAACGCGTACTCGTCCGTGCAGACGACGAGAGTGCGGCACGCGCTGTGCTGCCGCTGTTGTCGTCACCGTCGTCGCCGCCGTCGTCCAGCAGCACGTAGAGCTCGTCACAGTACAGCACCGTCGCATACACACCACTGCGCAAGCGTACACAGCGGCCATCATTGGCGGCACGCTCCATGTGTGCCGCCAACGCCCGCTCCGTCATCGACAGCATCGCCACCGCCTCTTGCACCCCACAGACCAACCCGCGGCCGCCACTGCGCAGCTGTGTGCGATGCTGCTGCAACAGCTGCTGCCATCGTCTCGCTACGTCACTCGGCGCTGCAGCCGACGACGACAACGGCGCAGGTGCGGTGGCAACATTCGTGCCGAGGAGAAGCTGCACCAGCGTCGTCTGCGCTCGCTGCGTCATCGCCAGCCGCAGCACATCGGACACCATCAGTGGTGTGTTGTTCACATCGTCCATGAGCAGCGCCGATGGCGTCACACGCAGTGCGGTCACATGACGCTGTGTCTTCACTGCACGCCGCATAAGCGACGACGACGACGACACGGAGCCGACAGCGGCAGCGTGCCGCCGGCCCTGTTGCTGCTCGTGTTGTTGACGACGCAACGACTGCGACTGGTACGCGGTCAGTGTGCCCGCGACGGGCGCCGGCTTCAGCGTGTGCAAGCCCGCATAGCGACCCTCACGCTGCAGCAGCGCCAGCGCGCGCGCCAGCCGCTCCGCGCCACGCACATCAGCCGGCACGTCGACGCACATCTTCAGCTGCCGCACCACATCGACAACGCGCGCGACGGCGTCGTTGCTCGGCCACAGCGCCGGCGACGCACACGGCAGATAGCGCTGTAGTCGCTCGTCCGCCCACAGCGCCGCACGAGCCCAGCGCAGTTCCTGCAGGTAGTTTGTGTGCAGCGCGGCAAGGCGCGCGTGTGCGTCGTCGTCGTCGTCGTCGTGCTGCGCCTGCTGCTGTTGCTGTTGCAGCGCGTCACGTCGCTCCTCCTCGTCGAGAATGTGTATGTGACAACGCCGTATGCTGCCATCCTCGTCGCGCTCGACAACAAGCTCGGCGCCGCCGTTGCCGAGGTGTGCCTCGACATCGGGCGGCACGAGCAGCACGGAGAGTGCGGCGGCGTCACGCTGCATCTGCTCTACTACTGCTACAACAACACGCACACAACACACGCAAGCAAGCACAATCGCACAGGACGACTGTACACATACGCATGTTGCCTTGCATGTATATACACAAACATACACATGCATAACAACAACAACACGGGTGTCAATGCTCGTCTTACGTCTAGTCGTATGTGTATACACGAGCGTGAGCATGTGTGTGTGTGTCGATGTATGGCCTCTTGTCGTCTAGTTGCTACACGCACACGCATACATTCTCCCCTCGCTCTCTCTTTCTCTCTCGTCATCTCTCTGCCTGCGTGTGTATGTGTGTGCGTCTTGTTGTTGTGTGTGCATTCGCGTCACCAAACACATACATACAGACGTACACACATACACACACAGGGTGCATCTATCGTCACCGCGTCCGCGTCGCTACACATACACATACAGACAACGCCTGTATGCACACGTCACGACATCTACTGCAACACACACACACACCACTTCCCCTCTTTGCATCTGTAGTCGTCTACTCCATACGCATATACAAACGCGCACACACACACACACGCATGCATGCATGTATGTATGTATGTTTGTGTATGCGCGCACATGTTCATCTTGTCGTCTCTAGTATCATACATGTACACACAAGCAGCACACACACACACATGCACACACATCAGCGTGTGTGTGCGTCTTGTCATGGCGATGCGCTCTCGTGTCACATCTATGCACGCCACCAAGCACACCTGTGTGTGTGCTATGCCGCAGCGGCTACGCTCCGCGTCGTCGCGCAATCGATGTTGGCAGGACGAGATGCGGCTGCTGCGCTGCACGACGCCCTGCGCCGCTGCGTGTGTCACCTGGCACGGTGCCCGCCTGCAGCATCATCTCGTCAAACTTTGACGGGCTCGGGAAGGCGGCCTGGAAGAAAACGGCCATCGGGTCGTCACTGTACTCGACACTGCGCGCGTGACGCGTGCGACTGCGCGTCGTCTTGCTGCTGTTGTTGCTGTTATTGTTGTACGCACGACGGCTTGTCGAGGTGGCCGCGGCGAGTGACGCGGTGCGGCCCGTGCTCACCTGCGCAACGTCGTCGTCGTCGTCGCTCATGTCACGTGCACTCGTCCAGCGTGCATTGTGGTTGTTGTTGTCAATGACGTTCTTTGCGCGACCAGTACGCTGTGTCCGTCGCTGCGGCTGCGGCTGTCGCGGCTGCTGTTGCGCTTGTCTTGGTGTCAGCGTTAGGCGCGGTGGACGACGCACAATACGCGTCACCTCCGCCTCGCTCAGTTGTCGCGAGTGTGGCCCGTCGTGACTGCTCTTGTTGTTGTTGTGTACAACAGCAGCGTAGTCGTCAGCGTTGTCGTCGTCGTCATTGTTGTTGTCGCTGTCGATGCGCGAGAGAGAGCGTGGCACGTGCGTGGCGGGGCGACGAGGCACGCGTGTGCGTCGTGGCAGCAGTATGGGACGCTCGTCATCGACCACCTCACTGACGGCGTGCATCAGCAGCGACTCGTCCGCGTCGAGGCTACCCAGGTCAGGCGCCACACTCGCGTTGCGCGCACGCGACGTTGACGCGGTCGCGGCAGCACATCGCGTGCGACGACCGGGCACGAGCACAGTCGTCGCTGCTGCCGATGACGACAACGCTGGTGCGGGTGCTGTAGCAGCAGCAGCAGCGGCGTCACGCGTCGCCGTTAGACTACGTTGTCGTCGTGACGCGGCCCTGCTGCCACTGCGTACCATCTTTGCTGTCGTCCTTTTGCCGCCGTGTTGCCGTGCAGCTGTCGTGCTGTCGTTGTTGTCGTCGGCAGCAGCAGCAGCAATGTCACTGTCACTGCCGTCGTCGTCGTCGTCGTCGTTGTTATCGCTCGACTTGTCCACATCGGACCAGTCAATCACGACGACGCTGCGTTTGCTCTTGCTCTTGCGCCGTGCGCGCTGCGCAAGCAGTGTGCGCACGATGCGCTCCAGCTTTGCTCGCTTGTGCGCGGCAGCAGCCAACGCACCACTGTCGTCGTTGTCGTCGTCATTGTCGTCGTGCAGCAACGTCATCGCCATACCGCCATCCGTCGGCAGTGATGTCACCGTCGCGTCTTCCGACACAATCGGCATGGACCGGCGTCGCTTGCGTGTGTGGCTGCTGCCGCCATGGCGCGTATGCGCAGCAGCGCCGTCGCCATCGTCGTCGCCGGTGTTGTTGCTGTCATTGTCGACGCGTGCGCGCTCGCCAGCTACCACGCCTGCCGCGACAACAGCAGCAGCACTACGGCTCTTGTCGTCATTGTCGCCGCCACGTCGCGTGCGCATGACGCCAGCATTCTCCTTGTCATCGCCGTCCTTGTCGGCATCGTGTGATGATGATGATGGCGGGGGTGGTGGTGACAGAGACGCATAGCGACGTTGCGTCACCGTCAGCAACACCTTGCGCGCCCGCTCGAGTGCAACAAGCTTCTCCGCCGTCGAGGCACGACCGCTGTTGCCGCTCTTGTCGCCGTCGTCGTCCTGCTGCTGCTGCTGCTGCTGGGCAGTCGTTACTGACGCAGCAGCAGCAGCAGCAGCAGCAGCCTCGGCAGCCGCTGCCGCCGCCTGTGCCTTCTCCAACTCGCTACGCGCATTCAGCACATACTCCTCGACGAAGCTATCATCGTAGAAGCTGTGGTGCAACTGCGCCTCGCGACGGCGCTGCGCCAGACGCTGCCGACTCGCGGAGCGCAGCCGCACCGCCGTCGTTGCTGCTGCTGCTGCATCCGCTGCGGCTGGTGGGGACTGTGGTGCGGGCGATGCATTACGCCGCGATGTGTTTGCGGCCGCATTGGCGTCCGCGTGACCACTGCGCTGCCCGCCAGGCACCGTCGCCTCGCTCGCGACGTCGCCGTAGGACGAGTGCGTCTTCAGTATCGACACGGGCAGCGGTGACCCACCACGCCGTGAGCGCACCGGTGACACGGGCGCCGAGAGCGACTGCGCCACCGTGTACTGCGGCCGCTCTTCACGTACCACCGCACTCGTCGCTGCCTCGTCCTCGGCGCCCTCGTCATTGTTGTTGTTGTTGTCGTTGTGCGTAGGCACATCACACGCAAAGCGCACGCTGCGCCGGCGCGGGTACTGTGGCAGCGGCGACAGCAACAGCAGCGGTGACTCGTCGCCGCGTCCGCTCTTCGCGCTCACGCGCGAGTAGGAGCGCTGATTGGCTGACAGCGTCGACAGCTGCCGTCGTGGCAGCGGCGAGACGAGGTGGGTGGCTGTACGCGTTGTCATGGCGGGCGCATGACACACATCCGCCATGCCGCCACACACGTCAAACAATGTATGTGTTTATGTGTATGTGTATGTGTATGTGTAAATATGTATGTATATGTGTGTCTTGTCACGTCGCTGCGCAAGCAAGGCAAACGCAAACACGTCGCAAGCATCGCACAGGCCGCGCAACACTCGCACACGCACGCGTGCGTAGTTGTATGTGTACACACACACATACACACACACACGCACAGAGTAAACGACAAGGACAACGACATGACTACGGACGAGAGCACAAACGACAACAACAACAACGCACACACAAAACCACAGCACATATATATACTATTTTGTCAGCCGAGCCGTTGCGTTTTGTGGTCTGCACAGACAGAGTATGACACACACACACACTCACACATATATATGCATAACGTTACACTGTGTCTGCAGCATCCCTTTGCCCCTCTCTCTGCTCCTTGCACTCGTTGCGGCGATTGCGTGTGTGTGTGTGTGTGCAGGTCAGCAACGCACGCGCCACGGCGATGACCTCTTGTGTGCCGTCGTCGCAGCCTCGGCCGCGGCGGCCGTTGTTGTCGCCGCTGGCTCCTCGAGCAGCTCACGCGGCAGCTCGCTCGGGGTCGGGTACGAGGCCTGGGTGCCCTTGCGCGTCACACTCACCCCCGCGCACACATTCGCGCGCTTGCAGCTTTCGAGCAGCGTGTGGCCGCGGCTGAGGAAGTAGGCCATGGTGCCAACAAAGCAGTCGCCCGCGCCCGTCGTGTCGACGGCGCGCACCTCGCGCGCGGCCACGTATACGGGCGCACTCGCCCCACCAGCGCCCCCCACCGACAAGATAAACCCGCGCGGGCCGAGCGTGATGACGACGTCGCGTATGCCCATGCGCTGCATCGCCGTGATCGCCGCCGCCGCCGAGGCCTGATCGGTGACCGTGATGCCGGTCAAGTGCGCCGCCTCGACCTCGTTGGGGCAGAAGAGCGACACGTAGCGCAGGTACGGTCGCATCTGCGCCACCTGCTCCGGCGTCGGCGCAGGGGCGGCGTTGAGGATGGTGTAGATGCCACGCTCATGCGCCGCGCGCAGCACGTCAAGCGTCGTCGCGAGGGGCACCTCATTCTGGCAGATGAGGTAGCGCACCGAGGGGACAAAGAGGGCGTCGTAGTCGCGCGTGCGCTGGCGCAGCAGCGCGGGCGTCAGCAACGCCGTCACGTTGGGGCAAATGACAATGGTGTTGTTCGACGTTTGTGCGTCGACAAAGATCATGGCAAGCCCGCTAACCTGACCCTCGGTGCGCAGCATGTGCGTCGTGTCCACGCCGTTGCGCTGCAACTGCTGCGCGTACGCGTCACCGTCGCCGTCGCTGCCGAGCATGCCGACCATCGCGGTGGCGGCGCCGAGGCGGCCGGCGGCGACGGCCTGATTGGCGCCCTTGCCACCAAACCCCTTCACAAACGACTGCGACGGCATCGTCTCGCCGGCTTGCGGCTGATGCGGGACATAGGCAATGTAGTCCATGAAGCACGAGCCGAGCACGACAATCGTCGGCGCATACCCGCGCACCTGCTCCTGCAGCTTTTGCACACGCTGCATGTTCTTGTACCTCTTCTGTTCCTTCTCTCACTATCTATGTGTGTGTGTGTGTGTGTGTGTGTGTGTGTGTGTATGTGTGTTGTATGCTTTGCGTTGCTGCGCTCACTCATCGACTGCGTACATGCGCAAGTGGGCAAATAGGGTGCATATGCGTGTCACATGGTACACACGCAGGCACGCACAGCACGCATACACATGTGTGTACATGTACAAGGCAACGCAACAGTAAACGCGAAGAGATGCATCTTATGTTCACTTGTGTGTATGTATGTATGTTCACGTGTGTGTGCGTGTGTGTACGTGCATAAGCACGTCACAGAAAGCGACGCCGGTTGCGGCGACCGAGCGCCCAGATGAGCAGCACAGCGCCTGCGAACAAGGGGTGGTGTGCGAGCAGCTGCAGCACACAGAAGATGACCGTCGTCAGCACCACCGCCCACGCCGCCGCAAGCGCCAGCGACGTCGCGGGGCGACGGGCGCCGTCGCTGCCCATGTTGTTGCGCATGCTGAGCAGCGTCTGCGCAATGTCTTGCATATTTGGCCCTGTGCTGTTGCTGCTGCCACGCTGCGCACCACCGGGGCCGAAGCGCACACGGCCGTCACTGTCGGTGTGGTGTCGTGCATACTCGTTGCCACCACCAACACGACCACCACTGCTGCTGCTGCTAGTGTCGTCGCCTGTACTGCCGCTGCTCGTCACGCGGCGCACCGTGTAGCGCTTGCCGCGTGCGTCGACAAAGGTCGACTCCTCGACGCGGTTGCCCATGTCGTCAATGACGATGCGCGTACTGCTGCTCTGCGAGGTGGCAAAGGGGTGAAAAAAGTGCGAGGCAAACGACCCGCCCGCGTGACGGCCATCCGCCTCGCCGCCGACGACACGGCTGCGGCTGCCACCACCACCATCGGCACCGCCGCCGTGCAGCACCCCGCGCTGCATCTCCGCCTCCATGTCACGAAAGATTTGATCGACACGCAGGCCGCCAAAGATCTCGCGAAAGAGCCGATCGGCGTCTTCTTTTGACATTTGCTGGTAGCGCGTGTAGCCGCCACCACTGCCGCTGCTGCTCCCGTATGGCGGTGCATTCGCATAGTAGCCGCCACCGCCACTGCCGCCACCGCCGCCGCGTGCGTGGCCACCACCGTACATGGCACGCTGTGCGTCATACTCGCGGCGCCGCTCCTTGTGCCCGACGACGTTGTACGCGGCAGAGATGCTCTTGAAGCGCTCCTCGGCACCGGGCTCGTGATTCTTGTCAGGGTGGTATTGCAGTGCCAGGCGCTTGTAGGCGCTCTTGATCTCCTCGGCGCTGGCGTCAGCGCGCACCCCGAGCACGGCATAGTAGTCCGCCTGCTGCTCGGCACCCGCTGCACCGCCATAGTGCTGCTCACGACGCGGCGTCGCGTACGCCGCACAACAACAGCGACCACACAATGTCGACGACAAGAGTGGCCATGACTGCAGCGTGTGTGTGCGCGGTGCACGCGTGCTCGCGTGACGCATGCTCTGCAACACATACATCGACGCCGTCACCTGGCAACGGCTACGACTGCCACCGTCAGCGCCGCCACTGCCTACAGCCGGCGAAGGGCGGCAGTGACGCAGCATGCTCGCGGGCGAGTGCACGCGATGCACAAGTCGCACATCACGGCCCTCGTGGCTCAATGTCGTGTGCACGTGGCGTGTTGTGCTGCACACCGTCGCGAGTGGCGAGCCCCGCGCGTGCATCCGTGACACATTGGCAACAAGCGGCTGCACAGCAGCACGCCACGCAGCACTCGCCGTCACACTGAGCATGTATGTATGTATTTGCTTGTGTGTGTATGTATGTGTGTCTGTTTGTGTATATTGGTATATACGTTCGTATGTATAGACTGCTATGCACACGACAAGCAAGGTGCACGCTACGCACACGGGCACACACATGCATGCACGCATACGCATACGCATGTGCGTATGTTGCCGTCGTGCGTCTATGCATGTACAGTCGCCCGCTACACGGCAGTGTCGACTTCGCGCAGCAGTCGCGCACACGTCTCGCGCGCCGTCGCCGTGCGTTCGTGTTGCTCACGCAGCAGTCGCTCCTGCTGCGCCGTTGCGCGCAGCGTGGCGTCATGCACCATGGCATTCAGCGCACGCTGCTGCTCCTGCATCGCACGCACCGCCGTCTGCGCCTTTTGCTGCCATGCTTCGACACCCTCGTAGTAGCGTTGCGCGCGCAGCGTCAGCTGCTCAATGTCATGCTGCAGCGTCGGCTGTGCGTCCGACAAGCTCTCGCGCACCGCACGCAGCGTCTCCTCGAGCTCGTCGCGCACCATCGCCGTCACACGCGCGTCCTCGCTGCGCAGCCGCTGCGACAGCTGCTCGTCAACGTCGTCGCCGTCGTCATCACGCGACATGTGGCTACGCAAACAACACACCGACACACACACACACACGCACACACACGCAGGCAAGCAACAAGCAGTGTGTCGTCCACAGCAATCGTAGCGTACATGCATGCACGCATGCTTGCGTGTCGTGTGCGCGGTAGCGTCCGCGTGGCAGAGTGATGTGTGTGAGAGAGATAAGGTGAGTGAGTCATATGATCAAGCAGTCGAGCACCTACACACATATACACACACACGTGTATGTGTATGTCATCGTCATGTGCAAATATATATGTATGTATGTGTGTGTATGCGTGTGTATACGTGTGTACAAGATATACGCGTTTGTGTGTGTCAGTGCGGCGACGTGGTTGCTGCGTCGCCTTCGCGTCAATGTGTACGCGTGCGTGTGGGTGTTGCGCTCACATACGACACAAACAGTTGCTCACGCTCATGTGCTGTGGTGGTGTCGCGCAGCGACTGCAAGGAGCGACGCATCGTGCATGCCTTGTTGCAACTGTTGCGTGTGCCATCATCGCTACAGCGGTCGCCGCTACTGCAACTGTCGCTGCAGCTATCATTGTCCTCGTTGCTGCTGCGCTTGTCGTCCTGTACGCAGTCGCTCGTATGCGTCCTGTTGCACGGCGTCGTCGTGGCCGCTGCCGTGGCGTTGCGCACGACACGCGTCGCGTCACTGTTGACCTCGCTGTCCGCGTGAACCGCATGCGCTACCGCTGCCGCTACTGCTGTCGCTGTCGTCCCTGACGTCGTGACACGTGTGTGCAGGTCGAGCAAGAAGCAGCGCAGCGTCGCCGTGTCCGCGTGGCTGGCGTGCAGTATTGCGCTGTTGTCGTCACTGCTGCCGCTGCTGCTGTCGTCACTGCTGTTGCTGTCGCTGTCGCTGCCGCTTGCTGCTCGTCGTCGTGATCGCCGCACAATGGCGCTGTGCGCTCGCGTGTGGTGCGCAGTGCCTTGACGTACACTGCCTTCGCTCCGTGTTGCTGTTGTTGTTGTCGCGGCCTGTGACAAGCACATGTGCTGCAGCGCCCACTGCGGGTACACGGCAGCGAAGCTCGCCACCGAGTTGCGCACACGCTGCGCGTATTGCGCAGGTGACGCCATCGTTGCCGTTGTCATCGACAGCGTAGTCACGTCATCCACGCGCAGCCACCCCTCGTCGCGCGCGGTGCGTCGTCCGTCGCTCACACTCGCCTCGGTGCCGTTGTCATTGTCGCTGCAGTCTGCCGCAAACACGCAGCCCGCGGCGACGGAGCCGACGCCGTCGACAAAGACGGCGCACGCGTGCACGTGCGTCGTCAGCGCCTCGACGCTGCCGTCGAAGAGCGCCGCGGCGAGGATGAGCGGCAGACAGAGCGTGCGTGCGAGGTCGTCGATGATGAGCTGCAGGCGACTGTGCAGCCAGTCGCGCGTGAGGCTCTGCACACACGCCTCACCCGACTCGTGCCATTCACTGCGCGCATAGTGCACTGCGGCGATGAGGCGATGCAAGTCGCGCGTGTACACATACTCGCGCTCGCGCACATCCTCCTCGGCAACGGCGGCGTGCAGCAGCAGCGCGAGCGTCAGCCACCACACAAGCGTCACGCCCCCCACGCGACCGCCGAGCAGCAGCGGTGGGTTGGCAAAAGACAGGGCAACGAGGGCACACACGCAGGTGCTGCAGCTGCGCCGCACCAGCCGCGGCACGCTGCTCGACACGCGCAGGTGACGCACCATGCGACGGGCCACATCGCGGCCGTGCGCGAGGCGACAGGCGTGTATGTGTGGCACCTCATTGTAAAGCCGAAAGCACCAACGCGCCCGCACACACCACTCCGCCTGCACGAGCGCACAGCAGTCGGCCCTCACCTCGGCCGCGTGCCGCACGAGCAGCTCGACCACCGCGTACGTCGCCACCAAGGCGAAGCCGGCCGTGTACAGCAGCGCGTACTGCAACACGCGCGCACGCACCGCCCAGACGCTGTGCGAGGGGGTGTGCAGGGTGCCAAAGGGGTCGAACATGGCGTCAATGAGGTGCGCCACCATGTCCACCTTGACGTAGCGCAGCGCACCGCGCTCGAGCACGCCCGTGTCGTGCAGCGCGACAACAAAGTTATCCGTGCGCAGCATCGCCTGTACCGCGTGCAGCACACTGAGTGGGGCGCCGTCAACGCACGCCTTCAGGCCGTGTTGCAGCGCCGCCGACTGACAAACACACTCGAGGAAGGCACCCCATGACATCGTCGTCAACAGCGGCTGTCGGCCGCTGTGCAGCGCTGCCACGGCGGCGCTCGCGGCCACGTCGTCATTGTCGCCGTCGTTGCTGCGGCGGTGGCCGTTGTTGCGCCTGCTGTTGCGGTGGCGGCGGCGGTTGTACGCGTGTGCGTCTTGTCGTGACGCCTTGACGCCATAGCCGCCCAGGCTCGTTCGCGTCATTGACGCGGCTGCGCCATTGTGCGCGTGCGCCGTGTCGTCGTCGTCGTCGTCGTGGCAGCGTCGATAGCCACGCCAGCGTCGACGACGCTCCTGCTGCAGCTGCTGCGCACACCAGCGGTGGTACGGGGTCAGGTAGCCCGTGTCGACGCCGGCGTCGCGCGCGAGCTGCTCGACTTCGCGCTGCACATACACCGTCTCGAGCATGCGCACCACCTCGTACACCGTCGCGGCCAGCGTCGACACGAGCACCGCCACACCACACGCACAGCCAACGACGCTGCGGCGGTCGAAGAGGTGCGGCCACGACAGGCCACCAATGAGCGCCGTGTGCGCGCAGTCGGCTTCGGTGCAGTGCAGGGCAACATCCCAGTGGAAACGCATCGTCAGCGTCAACACGACCGCCAACACGATGAGCATGTTGAGCAGGTCAACGACGGCGGCGGTGGCGACGCCCCAGTAGCCCTTGTGGTACCAGTACGTGTACAGGCACTGCATGCAGCGCCGCGTGTCGGCAATCTTGCCGCTACCCTCCAGTCGCAGCGTGAAGCGCGGCAGCGGCCATGGCAGCATCGTCCGCGCATGCTACACATATACATGTGTGTGTGTGTGTGTGTGTGTGTGTGTGTGTGTGTGTGTGCGTGTGTGTGTGTGTGTGCATGCAAGTAACGTGCAGTGTACGTACGCAATACACGAGAGGTGTGCATGTGCATGCGTGTGTGCAGGTGCGTGTGTGTGTATGCAATGCACCACACAAGCGTAGGTGTGCATGCACACGTAATACTGACACACACACGCACGCACGCACACACATACATGTGTGCCAGCGAGTGCGTATGCACACCTCTCTATGCTTACACTGCGCCATAACAACAACATACACACAGTCACAGCCATCGCGCGCCTGCTCCTTCCACGTGCGTATTGCAATGATCGTTACATGCGCACACGCAAACGTGCATATGCAGCGTTTAGTTTGTTGCTCTCTTTTTCTTTGCTTAACATCGTCATCGTTACGCCTGTCATGTACTCCGTTATGCACAAACACACACATGCACGCATGCATGCACCGTGCAGGTTATGCCTCGTCGCGTGTCAGCTGCGCCAGCGCATCGTGCAGCTGCACGTGCGTTTGCATGCTCGGCGCCGCATGCTCGACGATCGTCGTGCGCGCGCTGCGCACATGCGGCAGCTGCAGCAATGTGCGGTCGACACGCAGCACGTCAAGCAGCTCCGTCAGCTCCGCTGCCTGCCGACTTGCGCCATTGCCGCCGCCACCGCCGCTGCTGCCGACAGTCGTCGTCGTCGTCGTGTGCGCCGCGCCAAGAATGCGCTGCGCACGGAGCGCGTTGCGGTCGCACAGCGAGCGCACCGCCGCAGCACGGCCGTCGTCGTCCTCGAGCAGGTGCAGTGGCAGCAGCGCCCAGTGCCACGTCTCGTCGTTGCTCTCGAGCACCGCGGCGAGGCCAAGCAGCGTCGACGTCTCGGCGTCGCGGTAGCGGCGGCTGCGCAGCGCGCGTGTGGCGCGCAGGGCGACGAGGAGCACAAACGGTGTCAAGTAATCCGTGGCACAGTAACTCGAGGCGTGTGGGTGCAGCACGCCCGCCGCCGGCGCCGTGCCCGCCGCGTAGCCCTCGAGCAGCAGCAGCGCCGCGTCCGTGTACGCGTTGCCGCGGCGCACGCAGTCGCGGCCGCGTCGTGTGCGCAGTGCGGTGGCCGAGAGGTGCTCGGCGTACGGCGGCAGTGGCCGGCCGCGGCGGGCGGCGGCGGCGGCGGCGCCGAGGCGTTGCAGCAGCGTCTGCACGAGCGCCTCGACAGGGGTGTCGGGGCTGCTGCTGTAGAAGGCGAGGATGCCGAGCAGCTGCTTCCACGTCGCCGCGTGCGGCCGCGCTTCGAGGCGGTCCGCGTTGTTGCTGCGCGATGCACTCGCTGCCGTGTTGTTGTTGCTCTTGCTGCTCTTGTTGTTGTTGTTGCCATCATGGTCAAGGCCAACATACTCGGGCTCCATGACAAACGGCTCAAGCTTGCCCGTCAGCACAGCCGCCACACGCGCACGCACCGCAGCGGCCGCCTCGTCCGCCTCGTCTGCGCCATCGCGTTGCTGTTGTTGCAGCATCTGATCAATGTAGCTGCCGAAACGATTGCCCTCGCCGCACAGCTGCACCACGCGCGCCAGGTCGTCCTCGTGCATCGCCTCGGCAACCTGCCGTGCCTCGCGTAGCTTGTGACACAGCAGCAGCTGCACAAGTGTGTCGCCGAGCGATGTGCTGGCGGTCCTCTTTGCCGACGTGGACGACGACGACGATGACGACGTTGGCGACAGCGACAGCGGTGACAGCTCCGTCGTCAGCCACTGCGCGAGGTTGCGGCGTCGCAGCTGGCGCACATAGCGCTGCTCCTCGACCACATTCTCCATGGGCGCGTCGTCCTCGGGCAACGCGTACAGCGCCGACAACAGCGACGCAACCGACAAACACTGCCGCAGCGTCAACACCTCGACGCGTGACACGGCAGCGTCTGTTGTTGCTGCAGTTGCTGCTTGTGCTGCTGTTGTGCGTGTCGTGAGTGTGGGCACGCCCTGCAGCGTCATGTACACCTCGCGCAGCCGCTCCTCGGACAGCGCCGTCGTGTTGCGCGGGCACTGCAGCTGTACCACCGCAAACCCGCACTGCGGCGTCGTCGTGTTGTCGCCGTCGGCCGCGACGTCGCTGTCCTGCGTGTCACGCGCGTCACTGCGCTCGACGAGCACCGTGTAGCGTAGCAAACAACGCAACAGTGCGACGGCGCAGCGCGTCAAATAGCGCGTCGCAGGCTGATGCCACGCAAACGGCCGCTGAAGCACTGCGTACGCACCACTCGCCTGCACCTCGTCGTGGCAATGTCGCTGCTGCTGCTGCTGCTGCGCCGTGGCTGGCTCGTCGAGGTCGTCGCGCAGGGCCGTGTAGCACGGCATGACGAGCACACCCGCGCTCGCCCAGCCTACGCGGAAGCTGCGCAGCAGCTCGGCGCCGCTGAGCGGCTGCCGCATCGACGCACCCGCGCCGTCCACGTAGCACGCATGCGTTGCCGACTGCTCCTTCGCCAGCACATAGGTGCGACGCGCTGGCGCGATGCGCGGGCAGCCCAGCAGCCGCGGCGTCCTCGGCGACAGCGTCGACGTCGCCGCCGCCGTGTCGTCTGCCACGCTCGACGACGGTGGCCGCACAACACGCATGTCAGGCAGAGCGTACGGCAGCACAAAGTCGCGAGTGACGCCGACGACGTGGCTGCGCATCACTGCCCCGCGCTGCGGCGTCGGCCGCGGCACACGCACGTCAACGGCGTCGCGCCGGCGACCATCCTTGACAGCAGCCTGGACATTGTCGTCATCGCCGCCGCTGTCGTGCGCGTCGTCCTTGTCGTCGAGGACGTACTCGGCGTCGTCGCCGGCCACGTCGCGCGGTGCACGCAGCACATAACGCCACACATTGCCGTCGTACGAGACAAACTGCGTGCCGGTGACACGGCACAGTCGTCGCAGCTCACGCGCCGTCACGTCCGTGACGCCGTACACCGACACCTCCGCCGGCACGCACAGTCCCGCGTCTGTCCTGCCCGCGTCGCCGCGTGGGTAGAGCACCACCTCACCGCGCGGGCTGAGCAGCAGCACATCCGTCAGCTCAACGCGCACCAAATTGACCGGCGCAAGGAAGCGCACTTCGCACTTGCCGTCGACGCGGACGACGCGAAATGGGTACACGCGGCGCAGCGCCTCGGCGCTGTAGCGTGACAGCTCGCTCAGCGACGGGTAGCATGTGTACTCGTCGCTCGCACACGACGGCGCCACCGCGTCACCCCGGCGCTGCCGCCGCGGCTGCTGCTGCGGCACATCGCTGCCGTCCTCGCGCATGTCATCGCCGCCGTTGTCGTCGTTGTCATTCTCGTCATCACGGTCATCTGCGCCGTCCTTGTCGAGGCCCACCGGCGGTGGCGAGGGCGGCGGCGCCGAGGCGCACACATTGTCGCGGTGATCAGCGCCACGCGTCGACAAGTGCGCGCGTGTCCTGACGCTGCTGCTCGTGTCCTTGTCCGCGTCGCCGCCGTCGGCTGCAGCAACCGCGTGCGCCGCACTCTCACCGTCGCTGACGTCGACGTGTCGCGCGTGCGCGGTGGCGGCGTCGCGGCGCTTGCTGCGCGGCGACACAGCCGCGCCAAACGTTATGCGTGGCGCAAGAATGTCGTGCAACGCGGCGGGCGACAGCGCACTCGCGGGCAACGGCAGCATGGCCGTCGACGTCACACTCGTGTTGGCGCTCGCACGCGACGCCGCGGTCGTCGTGGCAGCCGCAGTAGCAGCACTCGTTGGCGCAAACGGGCGACGCACGATCGAGCATGCTGCACTCGCTCTTGGTGGGAACGGTGGTGGGGGTGCTGCGTCCGCGGCGGTCGCCGTGTCGTTGATCTTGCTCAGCAACGCAGCGTCGGGTCGCTCGTACGGTGCGAAGAGCAGCAGGTCGCCATACGGCTTCGCGCTAAAGTCAGGTAGCGACATAAACGTCATGTCACACGACCGCACGCCAGGTGCTACGACACCGGCTGCTGTCGTCGTCGCTGCCGCCGCTGGTGCAGCGGTGCTGCCAAACGGCGTAAGCGCAGTGGCACCGACGGGCGCACTCGTCGTCGAGCCAAAGCCACCGAAGCCACCAATGCTTGACGTCTGACCAAAGCCGCCAGTTGTTGCAGCGGCCGGCTGACCAAAGCTGCCGAAGCCGCCGGTGGCCGCAGGCTGTGCACCAAAGCCACCAGCTGCTGGCTGCTGCTGCTGTTGTTGTTGACCGAAGCCGAGCGTGGGTGCTGCCGTTGTCTGACCAAAGCCGCCAACAGCTGGCTGACCGAACCCGCCAAGCTTTGCCTGACCAAAGCCACCAGCTGTTGCCGCCTGCTGGCCAAAGCCAGTGCTCGCTGGCTGACCGAAGCCCGTCGTCGCTGGCTGCTGTTGTTGTTGTGGTTGTCCGAAGCCGGTGGTGGCAGGCTGCTGCTGCTGTGGCTGACCAAAGCCCGTTGCGGCAGGCTGCTGGCCAAAGCCAGTCGTCGCAGGCTGCTGCTGCTGCTGACCGAAGCCCGTCGTCGCCGGTTGCTGACCGAACCCTGTGCCGAGCTTCGTCTGTCCAAAACCACCGATGCTTGACGTCTGGCCAAAACCGCCAGTTGTTGCAGCGGCCGGCTGACCAAAGCCGCCAACGGTCGGTGGCCTATTAGCACCGAAGCCGCCAGCGCTGGTCTGCCCGAAGCCGCCGGTGGCCGCAGGCTGTGCACCAAAGCCACCAGCTGCTGGTTGCTGCTGCTGCTGTTGTTGTTGACCGAAGCCGAGCGTGGGTGCTGCCGTTGTCTGGCCAAAGCCGCCAACAGCTGGCTGACCGAACCCGCCAAGCTTTGCCTGACCAAAGCCACCAGCTGTTGCCGCCTGCTGGCCAAAGCCAGTGCTCGCTGGCTGACCGAAGCCCGTCGTCGCTGGCTGCTGTTGTTGTTGTGGTTGTCCGAAGCCGGTGGTGGCAGGCTGCTGCTGCTGTGGCTGGCCAAAGCCCGTTGCAGCAGGCTGCTGGCCAAAGCCAGTCGTCGCAGGCTGCTGCTGCTGCTGACCGAAGCCGAGGCCAAAGGTGCTCATCGTGTGCTGACGTACAAACGCAAGCACCACGAGTACACCGTGTCACGACTACGAGCACACCACTATGACTTGCAAAATGCTATGTATATATGTACGCAGTGCTTGCCGTCGTTGTGTGTTGTGTGTGTGTGTTTGTGTGTGCTAGTGTGTGCAGTTTACACATATACTTCCGCAGCAAAACAATGCACTGCACGACCGTCACAAACGCGCATACGTGTGCATGTTACTTGTTCTCATTGTCGGCGTACAGTGTTTGGCTGTACGTCTCCTCGTCTACACACACACACGCACACTCGCACGCGGCTAGTACTGATTGAACAGTGCAGCCATGCACGGCTGCGGTAGCACACCAGTCTTCGCGCGCTGTATGTCGTCCCAGTGCTGCATCTCGCTACAGAATGTCTGCACGTCATTGCGCGACTTGCGTAGTGCGATGCTGCATGCAACGTACTTCGTGATCGTGCCTGTGCCTGGCACATAGTACGTGTACTCGGGACAGTTCCACTGCTCGAACAGTGTCGACATGAGCGGCTCGTTGGGGTCGTACATGTTGCGACTGCGCAGCACGTCGTCCCAGTGCTGCATCTCGCTGCAAAACGTCTGTACGGGTTGGTCCATCAGCGCACGACGCACCGCAATCGACTGCGATACATACTTCACGCCACCCATCTCGAGCGTGCACTTCGGCAGCACGTCTGTGCCGTCATGACGTGGGTACAGCGTCGACAGCGACGGTGTACCATCGTTGATACCGCGCTGTGCGCGGTAGTCCTCCCAGTGCAACATCTCGCTCGACCACGGCTGCGTCGGCATGTCAACCGTCGTCACATTGTTCAGTACACACATGGACACATAGTCATAGTCGGCCCAGCGGAACACGCGGCCGGTGACATCGAGTGCCATGGTGCGCGTGTGCAAACACACACAAACACACAAACACACACACAAAAGCAGATGTATATATACTCTATGTGTGTATGTGCGTGTCTGCGCTGCAACGCAAGGCAACAACATGCACATAAGCACAGCACGGCACAAGGCACGCAGCACCGTTGCAGCACATGCACGCACACATGTACACACGCTTGTGTGTGTTGTGACTACTCGACACCGCCGTGCTCACGGCGAAACTGCTCGAGCGCCGTCACGTCATACTGACAACGCGGAAACGACAGCGCCGCGTTGCACAGCGCCGCCGTCACGACATTTGCATCGCGCAGCAACGTCATCGCAGCCATCTTCGCCGCGGCGTCATCGCCATCCTTGTCAGCAGCAGCAGCAGCAACAGTGTCAGCACACGACAGCCGTGGTGCAAGCAGCTCAAGCAACGCCGATGAGCACAGCGCGTGTAGGTCTGCCCCGCTAAAGCCGTGCGTCACGCGCGCAAGCGCCGCCACGTCGGCGGCGGTGTGGCGCAGCAGCAGGCGCAGAATGTCCGCGCGGTCGGCCTCGTCTGGCAGGGGCACGTAGACGAGGTAGTCGAAGCGGCCAGGCCGCAGCAGGGCCGGGTCGAGCAGGTGTGGCACATTCGTCGCGCCCACAAAGCACACACCCGCGCGACTGGCAAAGCCGTCCATCTCGGTCAGCAGCGTCGACAGCAGACGCGTGTGCATCGCGTCACGGTCGTCACCGCGGCGCGCGCCAAGCACCTCGACTTCGTCAAAGAAGACGATGCACGGCGCCCGCTGCGCGGCGCGGGCAAAGATGTCGCGCAGGTAGCGCTCGCTCTCGCCCACGTACGCGCTCACCACACTCGCCGAGTCGAGGTACTGAAAGGTGAAGTTGCCCTCGGAGCAGAGGGCCTTGACGAGGGTTGTCTTGGCACAGCCGGGTGGGCCGTAGAGCAGGACGCCCTTGGGGGGCACAAGGCCAAAGCGCGCAAACGCCTCGGGCTCGTGCTGTGGCCACACCAGCGCGCGGTGCAGCTGCGCCTTGACGTCGCGCAGGCCACCAATGTCCGCCCAGCGCACGGCGTGAAAGGGGACGCGGGTGTGCGCTGCCCCACGTGCGCGTCGCGCCCACGCCACCACCTCACGCGACGTCTTGCCGACGAGCGCGAGTGCGTCACGACGGCAGTCGGCTGCAGTGACGCCGTCGCCGCCGCGTTTGTTGCTGTCATTGCGACGACACGCCGCCAGTATCTGCGCCCGCTGCTCGGCGTCAGGCAGGGTAAGGGCAATGTCCGTGGCAAAGAAGCCGCGCACCACCTCACTCGCGACCGCCGTAGCGTAGTGGTGCGTCGTCGCCAGCACCACAACGGAGCGTCGTGCGCTGCCGCTACCGTCACCACCGCCTGGCCGCAACGCTGTTGTTGTCGACGCCGCGAGCATGGCCACGTCGCGCGTCAGCCTGCGCATCGCAACGGCAGCCAGCTCAGGCGCCTCCGCGTCAAAGCAGCGCTCAATGGGGCGAAGAAGCAGCACCACAACACGGCGTGCATTCGTCGTCGCTGCCGTCGTCGTCGCCGCGGCACCGTTCGCGCGCCACGCCAGCACGTCCACGTCTGCCGCGCACACGTGTAGGCAATAGCGTATGAGCATCGTGACGCCGCACCCGGCCGGTCCACGCACCAGCACGCCGGCGACACTGCCAGGCCGCGCGTGCGCCATGCGCAGCACACCGAGCAGCGTGTCGACGGCGGCGTCAATGGCGACAGGCCGCAGTGGCCTTCGTATCGCGTCATTGTCAATGCTGTCATCGCCGTGTGTGTGGTGGTGTGCTGCAGCAGTCTGCGTCGTCGCGGCGCCACCGCCACTGTGCGCCGTCGCGTGCGCGCGCGGTGCGTTCAGTCTCACCTGACACGACGCCGCAAGCAGCGCGACACCGCCGTAGCCGTGCCGCATGTCAAGTGCAGCGACGGTGTAGTGGCCATCGCGCGTGTGCACACACGCACCGACGCACACATAGCAGCCGCGCAGGGCCGCTGCCACGTACGCGGCCGTCGCGCGAGCGTCGACGCGCGGCCCACGCAGCGTCGCCGTCGTCGCCGTGTGCAGCACAAGGGGACAGCGCAGCACCATGTGCAACAACAACGGCGGCGGCTGCAGTTGCTGCTGCTCACGGTTGTGGCGGTTGTCTGTCACACTGTCGTCGCCATTGTCATCGCCGCCGCCACTGCTGCTGCTGTTGTTATGGCAGACATGCTCGCAGGGCATGTAGTACAGCACACCGCCATCGCCCACACTCGCGTCATCATTGTCGTCGTCCTCATTGCATCGCTCGCTGCCTTGACTGCTGCTGCTGCCACAGCAACTCGTGACGTCCGTTGACCAACGCATGGCGTGTGCTTCAGCTGCGGTGCAGTCTTGCTGCGTCAGCGCCGCCGCGACAGCCGCCGGCACGCGCACCGTCGGCGCAAACGCAAACCGCGTCGCCGGCGATGACACGACAACGAGGCGACACAAAAACACCGCATCCGCCGTGACGCCGTCGCTGTGCTGTGCTGCTGTCCTGGTCGACGTGTCCTTGTGTACGACTTGCACAAACGCACATGCATGTTGAGCACACGGCCATGTCGCTGGCACATGCAACATCACACAGACGCACACACATACACGCACACTGCTAGCAACGACGCATACACAAGCCAACACAACAAGCATGTATGTAAGCAGGCATGGCAGTTGCGCTGCACAATGTGTATGTGTGTGTGTGTGAGTGCGGTGAGCGCACACATGCAATGTCGACGTAGGTGAAGTGACAAGACACACACACACACACACACACACACACACTGACTCACAGACAGACATCGCCCCACACTTGTGTGTGTGTGTGTGTGTGTAAACAGTGACGGACAAACGTGAAGTTGACAGTGTACAAGGAATATTGTGGTTGTTGTATGCATGCATGCTTGCATGCATGTATGTGTGTTTGTGCATAACAATCGTCGGTCGCGTTACGCGCACGACATAGCATCTATGTGTATGTATGTGCGTGTATGTATCGTCGTGAGTGCAAGCCGCGCATGCATCGCGCATGCGTCGACGCACAAGCAGTATGCCCGTCTATGCCAACACGTGTCATGCGTACAGATATGTACGTGCGCATGTGTTTGTGTGTGTGTTTGTGTGTGTGTCTATGCTATTGTCACGCATGCATACACAATGTGTCTCGCATGTGTGTATGTGTGTGTGTGTGTGTGTGTGTGTGTGTTACACGACACGCATCTATGTACCTGAGCGCACACAGCAATTACAGAACGTCTGCCGCGAACGTTGTGTGCATGTGTGCGTGCATGTATATATGTATGTTTTCCATATCTATGATTGTGTGTGTGTGTGTGTGTATGTGTGTTTTTGTATATAGATTTGCTTGTGCATCTATCGCGGCGGCGTCGTGCTGCCAACGCATTCGGCAATCGCCTCGTCACTGCTGCCGAACAAGCATGGCTGCACCACACACCCGGCAAAGCCGTACACGGCGTCGTCGCCTACCACGTCCTGTATGGCATTGCGCGCCGACTGTACACGAATGCGATGATCGAGTATGCACATGTCATTCAGCCGCATGCACGCCTTCGCACCCTGCGGTGTGCGCATCTCGACAAAGGCGAAGAGGGTGCTGTAGCCGTTGCCCGCGCACACGCGCACCTTGTTGACCGGCCCCGCGCATGTCAGCAACTTCATCAGCGTTGCCTGCGGCAACAATGGTGGCAAGTGAGACAAGTACACCGTACGCCGCTTCGCCTCGTCTTGCTGTCGCTGCTGCTGCAATAGCACGTGCTCAGCCGTCATCGACGTCGCGTGGCTGCCACCGAGCATGCCATTGCCACAGCCGTTGTTGTTGTGGCTCGCGGCGGCGCCGGCGATGCTCGCGCAGTCGCTACTGTGCGCCGCGGTGGCGTCATCATTGTCGCTGCTGTTGCTGTTGCCTGCGTGTGCCCCGTCGACGAGCGCGACGCCCCACAGCGACGATGACAATGAGGATGGCGGTGGCGTTAGGGTCGTCGTCGTCGCTGTTGCCGCCGCCGCTGACGTTGTTGTCCGCCTTGTGTACGGTGGTGGTGGTGGTGGCGGTGGTGGCGCTCGTGCCGAGGCCTGCGCACTGACGCCGAGCTGACGCAGATGCGCGAGCAGTGACGTGCGCACGGCGGCGTTGTCGACGGCGACGGCGGTGCGGCTGACGAGGGCCCAGAAGGCGGCACGCGACATTGTCACGTGCGGCAGTGCGTCGCAGACGTGCGCAATGGCGCAAATGCCCTCGACTTGTGCCGCACTGCACACGCCATGCTGCAGCAGCCGCGACGCGAGCTGGAACGGGTCGCCGGGCACGAAGCCTCGCGCAAACATGCTGCCCGCGACGGCGCCGCAGTTTGCCGCCTGCACCACGTCGCACGCGGTGCGGTCAAGCAGCATGCACAGCAGCTGCTTCAGCAACGCGTCGAGCAAGGCCTCGCGTGCGGTCCACGTAGTCGGCAGCTGCGCCAGCATCGCGACAATGTGTGTCAGTGTTGCTGGTTGCGCGCAGCGCACCTCGGCAGCCAGCTCGGCCGCGACCACGGTCGGTAAGCGCGTCTGCAGCTGCGACAAGAACGACGGCAGCGACAACAGCCATGGCGAAGCAGAGGACGACGGCGGCGGCGGCTGCTGCTGTGGTGACGTGGTAGTAGTGACCACGCACGGCGCCGTCGCCGCGTCCGCGCGCACTGGCCGTGTTGCGTTGCGGTTGTACGAGCGTGGTGGCACCACGCTGCGCTGCCACGCAGCTGCCACGCACTCGGGGGTGACGACGCACACACGCAGCGCCTGCGTCTGTTCGCACGGCACAAACGCGTCCATCTTCTCCACCGCCAGCACCGCCATCTCACGCGCCATGAAGCTGACAAAGCCAATGGTGCCATTGTTGTTGTTGTTGCTGCTGTTGCTGTTGCTGCTGTCGTCTGGCGTGACGACGACAATGGCGTCGTCGCCGCCGTGCGGGTAAAACATCTTGTGCAGTTGCATCGGTGTGGTGCTGCCGTCGAGGCGTTGCACGCGCACCCAGTGCCTCGCCTGCAGCTCGCTCAGCGCGCACTCCTCGCGCGAGTCATCGGCAAAGTCGCGGCCAAGGTACGAGGAGACGTCGTGGCCCGCTGTCGCCTCGGCCGTCGATGCGGTGCTGCTGCTGCTGTCACTGCTGTTGACGGAGCACGACGTGTGCGGTGTCGCCGTCACCCACATGTTGTCCTTGTGTGTATGCGTTTACGTGTGCGTGTGTGCGTGCGTACGCGAGTGTGTGTGTGTGTGTGTGTGTGTGTGTGTTTGCTTGCTTGTGCTTCTATATGTGTATGTGTGTGTATGCCTACTTGTACAACGGCAGACGGGCACAAGTCGCACATTGCACATAGACATACACAGGCACTCATGTGTGTGCGTGTGTGCGTATGTGTACGTGTGTGTGTGTTGCGCACACACGTCAAAGTGCTATGTCGACGACTGCTTGGCAAAGTGCGCCGCGTACGCCTCGCGCACGAGCGCGCGTCCGCGTGCGTCGTCCCACGCCGGCGATGATGTGGCGGCGTCGTGTGCACGTCGTGGCGTGGACGTGTCGTGCAGCGCAAGTGCGACGGCAGCGGCACAGCGACTGCGGTGCGCCTCGAGCGAGTGCTCGGCTGCACCGTCGTCGACCTCGTCGCCGTCGCGGCGGCGTTGCACAAAGCGTGGCCGCATTGTCGACCGCACCGCGTCAATAATTGGCACAGGTGACAAGTCACTGCAGCGCGACACAGACGACGTCGTGGCTGCACCGTGGGCAGCAGCGTCGGCGTCACTCGCCGCACGCGCGGTGGGCTCGTCATACACGCCCGACAGCGGTCGCGGCCGCACATACAGCTGCGATGGTAGTGACATGTGCTCATTCACCCACGCCGCTCGCACCGCCCGCAGACACGGCGCCACCTCGCGTAGTATGAGCTCTGCGGGCAGGCACTCGAGCAGGTGTGTGCACAAGACGTGCAAGATGAGCACATCCGAGGGCGGAAAGAGCGCATTGTTGTGCGTCCGCTCCGTCGCACGCGTGCGGGCGGCAAACCAGTGCATCTCGCCAACAAGGGCGCACAGCATACTGGCTTTTTGCGCGCACGTCAAGCGCTGCGCAACGACTGCTGTTGTCGTCGTCATCATGGTCGTGGCAGCATCCGCGCTCGCCTTGCCGTCACCGTTGCCGCGCTGTGCACGTCGCTGCTGTCGTGCCGCCCGCGTCGAGGGCGGCCGTGCGCCAACAATCTGCTCGAGGTGCAGTGTGTCAAAGAGGCTGCTGAAGCTGTTGCTGCACAGCACACGACGCAGCAGCGCCATGTACACGGCGGCCGGCAAGTGCGGCAGCAGCCTGCTCGTGCGCGTCTGCACCTCACTACGCAGCACCGCCTCGCCATACAGCGCCAGGCGCGCAAACTCGCTTGTGCAGTTCCACGTGTGCGCGGGTGCCACGTAGAAGAGCAGGCCGTGCATGAGCACATTGTGTCTACGCAAGAAACGCAATGCGGCGTGCTGCTTGGCTAAACGTCGTGAGCACCGGCCATGGTGCAGCTCGCCAACGCGTCGACTCGTGTTTGTCAGTTCGTCGTAGATGCTGCGCCACGGCAGCGGCTGCTCTGGGCAGCACAGTCGTCGCAGCAGCGCCTTCTGCAGCTGATGCGCGTAGCTGGCCTCATGCGCCGCGCGATCGTGCACCGGCTGACCGGTGCGCGCCGACACGCACACAACGTTGGCATCCGCAACAGCTGCTGCAGCAACACCTTGTGACACTGAACACATGGTGCGCGGCGCCACACGCGACGACGCCGTCACACATGCACATACGCGACGCATAGCCATACACGCACACACACACACACACATACACGCGATACTGCACACAAGACACAAGCATGCGCACACATGTATACTTGTTGCACACACACACACACACACACACACATATACACATATGTTCGTTTGTGTGCTTGTGCATCACGCTATGTACATGTGTCAGTAGCAGCGATAGCACGCGAGTCATTGTTGTCGTCATCATCGTCATCTGGCGGCGTCACGCGGCGTAGCAGCACGCTGCAGCGCAGCCGCGTGAGCAAGGCATCAAGGCGCACCGTGACGCCATCGTCGCCCTCGGCACAGCGCGCGTCGAGGATGCTGCGCTGGCAGCACTCGGCGACGAGGCGCACGCGCGCGTCGCTGCTCATGTGCGGCTCGAGCTCGCTGAGCACGCGGTGCAGTTGTCGCACGCTGACGACGCTCCTGTGCGCGTCACCCGCACGACGCACGCGCTCGACGACCGCCAGCGTGTGCGCCTCGACTTCGCGCAGCAGCTGTCGCTTCAGCAGCACGGCAAAGTACGCATTGTCGTCGTCAAACAGCGCCGACAGCGCCACGGTGCGCGTCGCCATGTCGACATTGTTGTCGTCATCGTGCTGCTGATCTTGTTGCAGTGCGAGGCGATACAAGTAGCAGCGCAGCTGCAGCATGTGTGCACGCGACTTTTCCGGGAAAACACCACGCACGTGCGACAGCACGGTGGCGACAGCCATGCGGCGCGATCGCGCACTACGCGCACGCGCGGCCGCGCCAGCGGCAGCGGCGGTGGCGGTGGCTGTGTTGCACCGCTGCTGCACGTCGTCGTTGCTGGCACTCGCCGCTCGTGTGGCATACGACAGCGACACGGCGTCGTCGCTGCAGCGCGTGCGCAACTCGCGCAGCGCGCGGCGCCACGTCAGCACGAGCGCGCTCGGCAAGAAGCCGCGCAGTACGGCGAGCAGCGCATGACACTCGGGATGGTGCAAGTGGTGCTGGCAGGCAACGAGCACGTTGACGCCGAGCTCCTGCGCCGTCGCCTCATCGTGGCCGCTCTGCACCCGCAGCCATGCTAAGAGGCGTGCGCGCATGCCCGACACATCCGTCGCGCTCGTCGCATCGGCGATGCTTGCCGTCAACACACGCGTCGCCGCCGCGTCTTCGCAGTAGGCCCAGAACATGTCGAGGAGACGCAGCACGTCGACGAGGCGCAGGTGCCGGTTGCGCACCGGCGCGCACGCGCGCAAAAATGCCAGCTCCTCGTGCGCGCACAAGCCGGGTGGCAGCAACGCTGTTGTCGCGTCGGCAACGTCGTCGACACACGCGCCCTCGTCGCGCAGCCACGACGCAAGCACGCGCACATCGCGCTCACACAGGCGCTCCTCTGTCGTCGCTGTCGATGGCGAGGCTGCCATCACGCTGCCGCCGTCGCCGCTGCTTGTGCACACAACTGGCGTACATACCGCGGTGCACACGTGCGTGACAGGCGTCGCTGCTTTGTCGGCGTCGCGTGCGTCGAGGCGCGCCAGCAGTGAGTGTACATAGGCGTCGCTGTACGCACATGGCCGCGCACTCGCGTGTGCGCGTGCAACGGCGTCGCTGTCGCGCCTCGTCTCGTCTGCTGCGACGATGGCGACGCTCAGCGAGTTGCGCGACGCCGTGCTGCTGCTGCCTCGCGCATGGTGCTGTTGCAGCAGCTCCGTCTTGTCGCTACGCAGCAGCGCATTGTGGCCTTGCAGCAGCGCCACCTCACGTGCCAGGCTGCGCGCCTCGTCAACGTACTGCGCCGTGCGCGCGCCCTCGTCGATCATCGCACGCGCCAGCAGCGTCACACGCTGCTCGCACGCGGCGCACCCGCGCTGCGCATTGGCCAGGTCGAGCTGCAGGCACTGGTTGGCGTGCTCGGCGGCAGCGAGTTGCTCGCGCAGCGAGTGCGCGAGGCTCTGCGCGGCGTGCAGCTGCGCCTGCAAGTTGCTAATCGTCGCATTGGCGCGCTCCTGCACCCGCGCCACCGCCGTCGTCACCGCCGCGCTGCGGTCACCGTTGTCGTCGTCAGCGCCGCCGCCGTGCGCTGCGCGTCGTGCGCCGCTGTTTGCGTGCTGTGCCTCATGTAGCGCGGCCTCGTACGCGTCGCGCGTTGCGTAGAGCACGCTGCCATACTCGGGAAAGCGGTCCGCCAACACGCCGAGCACTTCGCGGAAGATGTGCAGCGTGCTCGCGCAGCGCCGCTGCAGCGCCGCCGTCGCGTCACGACCGCCGCCGCCGCCGCCATCGGTCGTTTGCAGCCGGTGCTCTTTGCGAATGTACGCCTCGAGCTGCAGCGACAGCGGCACGCGCGGTGACGGCGAGAGCGCATGTGCCTCGCGGTGCAACAGCGCCACTGCAGCAGACGGCGACGCCGTCGTGGTCAGCGGCTGGCGCCTCGTGTCGTGCTCGTTGTGCGCCAGCGGCGCGAGGCGAGGCAGGCGGCGCGGCTGGCGCGCCGTCGTCGCGACAACACCGCCGCCGTCGTCACCATCGCCGCGCTCACCACGCCGCCCACGCACCTCACGCCGCGTCAACATGCTAGCAGCAAAGACAAGCACACAACATGCATCACACACACACACACGCACACACACGCACACACACACACATTCACATGTGTACACATGACTCACTTGGGTGTGTACTTGCGCTGCAGCCGCTGCGTGTAGTCGGCGGCTATTTTGCGCACGCCGAAGCGCATGCGGCGTGCGGCGCCGGGCTGGTGTGGCCGTGCTCGCTCGCGGTGTCGGCGAAACTGCGGCGGCACGTAGCGCTCGGCGTGCGTCGGCTCGCGCGTGACGCGACCGCGCTGCGGCACGGCCAGGCGTGCGCTGCGGAAGAGGGCACCACCGCCGCGCTCACGCGCGCTGCCGTGCGGTCGCTGCACGACGCGGTTCGGCACGCGTATGCAGCGCGCCACGTCCCACAACTCGGGTGCACACGCGTACAGCGACGCGCTCGCCTCGTACGCACGCCGCAGGCGCACGACAAGGTGCAAGTCGCCTTGCAGTGCACGCGTGACGACGCGGCGGCACTGCAACAGCGACGTCGCGAGCAGGCGCACGAGCGCCTCACGTTGCACTCGCACCGCGTCTGCTGCTGCGACGGCAGTGTCGCTTGCTGCTGCCGCGGCGTCGTACGCGAGCACGTCGTCGACGCGCTGCTCGATGCTTGAGGCGTGCAGCATCATCGTGATGGTCTGTGGCACGTCAAGCATGCGGCGCAGCCGTCGCTCGTGCTGTTGTAGCATGTGCACGAGTGACGCGAGCGTCTTTGCGTCATGCACGCCAACGGTGGCGAGGGCGGCGACGAGCTCGCACACGCTGCGCCCGTCTGGTCGTGTGCCTGCGTTCTCCGTCGCCTCGGCGCAGCGCAGACGCACAGCGTGCTCGAGCTCGCGGCACAGCATGTCTACGCTGCGCCCAGGGTCGGCGTCGGTGTCGTCGAACGGCAGTGTCAGGTGCTCGCGCTGCATGAGCGCAACGCCACCGTACGCCACGGCGACTGCGAAGAGCGACATGTCGACGGCGCGCTCGACGCATTGCGTCAGAGCCGTGCCGCAAAGCGCATGCGCTGCAGTGTCGTTCGGCAGCGCCAACGTCGACTGCACGGCCGTGCGCAACGCAACGGCGGCGCGCAGTGCGCCCTCGCGCAACGCAGTGGTGTCTACCGCCGTTGCGTTATCGTCCTTGTGCTGCGGCAGCGGTGCAGTGTCGAGCAGGCGCTCAGCGCACGCGCGCAGCAGCGGCAAGGTGGCGGTGCACACATCGCCAGCGTTGCTGCGCATGCAAGTGGCGAGGGCGACGTGGCATAGCTGTGTTGCCGGCAGGGCGCCCGTACGCGGCAGCAGCGCCCGCACAGCCTCTGTCCAGTGCAACGACGTCGCGTTTGCGTCACACACGCGCCGCACCAGTGCCACGGCGTCGACGCTGCGCTGCGTGTGCGCTAGCTGCGTCATTGCAGGCACACGACACGCGCGCCACGCACACAGCCTGTACATGCATGCACAAACACACACACACTACACATGCGCCAACAAGCAAAGCAGGCATGCATGCATGTCGCGTTGCATCGTCTATAGACCACACACATACACATACACGTAGACATGCAAGGGCGTCTGGCAGAGCTGGAGGAGTGCATGGGCGCGTGCATTGACGCGACGGAGCGACGCGGCGCCGAGGCTGACGTCACGGCGGTGCTGCGCGCGGCGGCACTGCTGCAGGCGGACGTGCGTGACATGGCGACGCATGTGCATGCACACACGGTACAACACGAGTACGAGGCGCGCAGCCGTGGCAGCAAGAGCAATGACTTCGCGCGTGTGTGAAGTTCATGTGTATATATGTGTGTGTGTCTATGTTTATATGGGTGTGCATGCCATAGCTGTTTTTTTGTTATTACCGTGCTTGCCTTTTGTGCTGCTAGCAGTCTTGTAGATGTCGCGACAGCGCAGGCCGCCACTGGCGCTGCCAGCGCCAGACATGGTGCAGGTGCTCGACATGGGCCTCGACTTCCGCTCCTACCTCACACGCGTCGACGAGCACGGCGCGCCGGTGCTCGGCAACGTCATCACATACCACGCATCGAAAGTCGCCGACACATTCGAGCCGACCGTCGGCCTGCTCGTCACCATTCTGCACTTGTACGCGCAGAGCAGCACCGTGAGCACCGCGCATGCGTGGCTCAAGGCGTACGACACGATACAGCACGTCTTCCTTGAACAGACGGACCCGAACGGCGACGCCGCGCGCTACGCACGCGAAGCGCGGCAAGTCGTTGCGTCGCAGCTCGCCGCCGGCGTGACGCGCGACCACGACGCGGTGTGCGAACGCCTGCTGTTGCTGCTTGACGCGCAGAGTGGCATACGCGGGCCGCAGGCGCCATCGCAGCGCAAGATTGCGCGCGAGCCGAAGGGTGCCTTCTGCAACTTGCACCTCGCCGACCACAAGTGCTTCCAGGAGTTTGCGTGCAACCAGCTGCACCTGCACGAGGCCGGCCCGGTGCGGCACCGCATCCACTTTTTCCAGCAGCTCGCCCGCACCCTGCTGCTGCAGGAGAAGCGGCCGCGCAGCGAGGTGGTGGCGCGGCTCAAGGACTCGGTGTTCTTCGCGCGCTACGGCAACAAGGTGACGGTGCGGTGTCACGGTAGCTGGATACCATTCTTCAAGACGGTGTACACGGATGGCCGCCTCGAGCAGGCCTTCCGCATGCAGAGCTACATGTGCACGGACATCAACTGCACGAACGAGCACTGCCGCGGCGTGCACGCGCAAGACCGCCGCGTGCCACCATCGACGAAGCCGATGGACTTGCACAACCCGCAGCACGTCCTAGCGGAGATTAGCAGCGAGGCCGAGTACATTGTCGCCTCGGTCGAGGCGATGAACGACGCACCGGGACACATGCTCGCACACAACAACAACAGCAACAATGGCATGCCTGTCGCTGCTGGTGCTGCGGCAAATGGCAACAATGGCAGTCTTATTGCACCTGGTGCAGCCGCCACCGCCGTCAACGCCTCGGGCTTGCCTGCCGCGACGACGGCGGCGGCGGCGTCGCTGCTGCCACCGATGCACGAGCACGCGGCAGCCGCTGCGGCGGCGCTGCTGCGCTCGCCCAAGGGTGCGATGCCGTCACCGACGTCGGAGCTATGGCGCAACACGGTGCGCGACTATGTGCGTCAGTCGGGCGTCGCGCAAGTCGAGGCGGACGAGTCGCTGCTGCGCACGTTGCAGGACACGAAGATTACTGGCACGCCGCTGTCAGCGTCGGAGCGCATGACACCGCTGCTCGAGGAGCTGGACATGTACGCGTTTGACTCTAGTGTGTCGTCGGTTAGCAGCGACTTCAGACACTAACGAGCATACACACACACACACGTACGTGCTTGTGTCTCCTTCTCTCTGTCTTTGTGTGTGTGTGTATGTATGTGCTCGATATACCGCTGACAACAGCTCTGGCTGCCTCTCATCACGGATATACTTTTATGCGTCACACGCACGCGCGTACGGTTACTCGTACACAGACACAAACAAACACATTTGGCCATCAGCCTATATATGATGTGTATACAATGTCAGCATCACTTCCTCTCTCCGTCTATATATATATATATATATATATATATATATACACCCGTACAGACAAAAAACAACACACACACACACACACATGTGTCATCACCCCTTCTGCATACATTAGCGTTGCTCGTTACGACGTTGCTCACAGTCTTTCTGCCCCACAGCAAACACATTCCCAACAAATACACAAGCAAACACTCACATATACACACCCGCACATACAAATAAAGACACGGACGCACGTTCACACACAAACACACACACACACACACACACACACACGCAACTTGCTCCGCTTCTCTCTTCTGTCTCTCGCTGACACACACACACACACATGTTCGCATGTGCATGTGCGCATGCGTGGTGTGTGTCACTGCCGTGTCATCTATACAAGCGCACAGATGTATAACTTCGCGCAAGTGGAGCGACACAAACATGCATGCAACACACACACAAGGACAGAGGAGTGAGCGGGCGAGCGGGCGACGCGTAGCGGTATACAGTACACGTACACGACAACAACGACAACATCGATGACAGCGTTACAAACATGTATACGACTACTTGCACACGAGCGTCACTGCTTGCTACTGTGCGTGCGTGACTGTTTGCACATATATATATAAGCTGACATGCATGTGTATGTATGTGTGTGTGTACAATGTAATAAACAGCATACCGTGACATCGACATGCACAAGTGCAGCGTTGTGTATATACACAACCGCGCTGACGTACACATGCTCGCATACATTCACACTGACAATGCGCGCGGCGATCATGCGTATGCACACAGTCACACATATACACGAGTACACAAACACGTACACGCACCTATACAAACAAACACACACGCGATATATAATGACGTGTACACGACATGCGCAGACGATAAACACACACACACACACGCACGTGTACATGTACGTATATACATCTATATGTGTGTGTGCAACTACACACAACGTGCACGCATCGCGTACGTATAAAGGCAGTAATCGAGTAAGCACGACGACATGGCACACTCGCCAGCACGACAACCATGTACATGGGTGTACGCGTGCTTGTGTGTGTGTGTGCTTGTGTGCGTGTGTCTGTGTAAAGCAGGGACGACTTGATGCATTGTGTTACGTGCATGACAAAGCAGCATAGCGCTCACAAATAACGACGAGGACGATACGAACATAGGACACACACAGACACACACATACACATACGTACACAACACACGTACACACACACACATACAAACACATACGTATACACATACGGCGTCGTAGCACATGTGGGCAGCACAGAGCTACGGCAGTAGTAGTGCCATGACGCAGCACGCACCACACCAGCCCTCATCGTCCTCACAACAACAACAACAACATGCCCCGTCGTCTCAGCAACAACAGTTGCGATACTGTAGTGTGGGTGGAGGCTATGTACGTACAGCCAACGACACGATGACGACGGCGACGATAGCTCCCGTGTTCCACACGATGCTCGCAGCGACGCAGCGTAGCGGCAATGGCGCCGCGGCAACGCACACACCGCGTGGTGCCACCGCCGCCGTCGCCGCTGGTGCGGCAAGCGTGCCACCCCCACCACCACTGCACCCACGCGCAAGCAAGGCGAGTGAGGATGTGCGCGGTGTGGCGTCGTCGCCGCACACGCTGTCGTTGCACGCACGCGACATTAGCATCAGCACACCAACGGCGGCGGCAGTGATGCATGTGCAGTGCATGACACCGACGCCACGTCGTGGCGACGACGGCGGCCGGCCGCCATGCGCGGCGACGCGACGACGCCACGACGCACAGCTGACGCCGCGCACGACGACTGCGTTGGCTGCAACTGCCACAATGACAGCGCTGCACGGCACCGCGTATCGCAGCGACATGTCCATGTCGTCGTCTGGTGCTGCTGCCGCTGCCGCCGCTGCCGCTGCCGCTGCTGCTGCAACACGTACTCGGGCGCTGAGCGCAAACTCGTCGACGACAGGCACCGGGCGTGACGGTGTGCTGACGAGTATGTGCGCCAACTATATGCAGCCGCAATCGCGTGCGACAGGCGGCGGCAGTGGTGGTGCCGCCGACACGCGCAGCAACGCGCCCGACGGTGTTGCGGTGTACAAGGACAGCGCGCGGGTACGCGGTAGTGATGCGCAACGCGGCAGCGGCGCAGTCGCTGCAGCTGATGGTCGATGGAGCAGTGCGCAGCGCAGCAGCGCTGTACGACAAAGTGTGCAGGCACGCACATATGCCGCGTACGGCGGCTACGCAGTGGATGGTGGCAAGTACAGTGGCAGCAATGGCCCCACCGCGAAGCCGAGTAGTAACAGCAACAGCAGCGGCAACATGAGTAGCAACTATGCAATGTCGCAGACGCTGCGACGTCGCAGTAGCGAGTACGGCAGTGCGACGAGCACTGCAGCGGCGCACGCTGCCGCTGCGCAACAGCAACAGCAACGGCAGCAAAAGCAGCCGCAGTACACACCGCTGTTGTACGGAACAGTCATCAAGCACCTCATACCGCGCAGCAGCAACAACAGCAGCAATGCAGCGGCGACGGCGACAATGAGTGCAGCAGCGGCAGCAGCGATGACTACGCGGCCCGCAAACGGCGGCAGCACTGCAAAGACGGAGCGAGCCAACTGGGTCAGTGACGCACACGCATCGCACACGGCAGCAGCAGCGTCTTCGTCATCGACCGCACCGTCGCGTGCAGCACTACACCTTCCCTACGCCACATCGGCTGCGACGGCAGGCATGTATGTGTTGCGTGCGCAACCACCGTCGCAGCCGGGACGGCCAGCAGCGCCGACGCACATGCCACTGCAGCCACGCGCGAGCAGCAACAGCGCAGCAACGTCGACGACGACAACGACGACGACAACAGATGGCAGCAACAGCAGCAGCAACAGCAACAGTCTTGGCGCAGCGTCGTCGCCGCTGCAGCAGCGGCAACAACAGCGTCGACCAAAGCAGCACCTTGATGTGCAGTACCTTTCGAGCAGTGACAGCTACAGCAGCGCCTCTGCCGCGTCACCGCACGCCGCCGCCGCGGCGAGCAGCGACGACTGCGCGGCGGCAACAACAACAGGGGCAACAGCGACAACAACAGCAGCTGCCACAACGCCATCGTCGTCGTTGTGGCCGCGCAGTGTGTCGAGTGGCGGCAGCGCGGCACTGCTGCAACACATCGTCGCCGAGTGGAGCTACACCGCCGAGGAGAACAAGTCGACGTACCAGGAGGGCGGCTACCTTGCCGTCACGCTCGGCTCTGTGCTGCGCTCGCGCTACGTCGTCTTGCGCAAGCTCGGCTGGGGTGTGTTCAGCACCGTCTGGCTTGCTCACGACACAGCAGCGGCGGCGGCCGCCGCTGCAGCACAACAACAGCAACAGAAGCAACACGGCAACAGCTTGACATCACCGTCGTCGTCTGCGTTGTTGTCGTCGTGCTTATCGTCGTTTGTTGCTGTCAAGATTGCCCGCTGCGAGCAGAGCAACCGCCTCAGCGCACTGTACGAGGTGAAGCTGCTACGCTACCTTGCCGCGCGACTGCCACCGCGTGCGCCCGTCGCGGGCCTGCTGGACAGCTTTCGTGTCGCGGGCGCGTATGGCACACATGTGTGCATGGTCATGCCCGTGCTCGGCGCAAACACGCTGTGTATGATCGACTACATGAAGGCGCGGCCGCGCGTGCGGACGTGGCAGGAGGTGCGTCTGGTGAAGCACGTAGTGCGCTCGGTGCTCGAGGGCCTAGCGGCGCTGAGTGCTGTTCACGTGCTGCACACGGACGTCAAGCCGGAGAACATACTGTGCGCGCAGCCTAACACGAGCATGGTCGAGCTGATGCAGACGTACGCTGCACGTGCTGCGTGCAGCAGCAGCAACGACACCACCACCACCGCGACGACGGCGGCGTGGTCGTCGCAGTCGCAGTCTTCCTTATCATCGTCGTCGTCGTCGTGGTCTGCGCAGCGCGACGGCCAGCGGGCGCGGGCGGTGGCGGTGGCGGCGAGTGACACGGACGGCGACGCCTACACACACTTGGCCGTGCTGGCTGACATGGGCTTGTCGATTGTGCTCGAGCCGGCGACAGCGACGTCGCTGCGGTGTCTGCCGCCGACTGTGCAGGCGTGCCTGCGTGAGCTGCTCGAGACGCGCAAGGACTATCAGGTGCACACCGCTGGCGTGTTGTCGAACACGCGCGGCACTGTTATACAAACACGCGAGTACCGCGCCCCCGAGGTGCTCCTCGGCCTCGACTTCACCTGTGCGACGGATGTGTGGAGCGTTGGCTGTGTCGCGTACGAGCTGCTCACGGGACGCTTTCTCATGGACCCGAAGCGCTGCACACGCGACGAGCGTCTGATGGACATTGAGCACCTGGCGATGATGATGCAGCTCATTGGCCCGCTGCCGCGCGAGATTACGCGCCTGCGGGTGCCACAACAAAAGCAACAGCTGGCACAACAACAGGAGCGGCACCGCCATCGTCACGCGCACGCTGCACAGCGACATGACACAGACGACGACAACAATGACGATGATGATGACGATGACAATGAGCGTGACGTGCACGACGACGCTAGTGATGACAGCAGCAGCAGCACGAGCAACCATGGCAGCCGCCGTAACGAGCCACCGCCGCACCATCGTCACCACCGCCATCACCACGAGCAGCAGTCGCGCAGCACAGAGCGACACGGCAATGGACATGGGCAACACAAGCAGCACGAGCAGTCACAGCGACCGCCAGCGTACTTGCACCGCTACGTTGACGAGAATGGCAACTTCCTCTACGCCGACCGCTACCGCGCGTATGGACGGCGACAGCTGCACAAGGAGCTGCTGCCGTACCTCGGCACGAACGAGGCGGCCATGGAGGCGGCGAGCTTTGTGCTCACGTGCCTGTACGCGTACGACCCGCACCACCGCCCGAGCGCACAGAGCATGCTTGCCCACCCCTGGCTACGCGAGGTAATGTAGCACACACACACACACGCATACGCACGCACACACACACACACGCACACGTACGCACGCACAACACTGTCACATCTTTCACCATGTAAGCTAGCACGTACAGCTGTGTCGGTCATGGCCACCACCCCTATTGGCCGCAACACACACACACACGCACACACACACACACACAAATACGCACACAATGTGTCTTTGCACCCTCCTCTTCTTTTCCATTTACACCTATGTACACCATGTCTCGTGCGTACACGCATTCGTGCACGCATGCGCAAAGTGCTTGCACCGTCGTTGCAACAGGACCGACACCGACACTGACACCCACACACCAACACCCATACCCACCCTCACACACACACGTATACCCATGTACACGTTCATGCACGCATGTACATACTTGCTCTCACACACACACACACACACACTCACACACACACACACACACACTCATGCGCCTGTGTATGTGACGTGTTGTTTGGCGTGGAGCAGTGCATACTTTGTCCTGCATACACGTATATGTAGCGTTCACTCTTCGCCGCTGCTCACGACGCACACTCACCCACACGCACGCACACACACGCATATACGTATACATATATATATGCTTATGTGCCCGCTATTGCGTTGCATTCGCTACTTGTAGCGCAAATGTGTAGTGCTGTATATATATGTATATGTGTATATGCGCGTGTCTGTCTCGTGTGCAGAGCGATGTAGTAGACATTCGTGTAAGCCAGTCACTCACCCTCACCATCTCCTCTTCCTACTCATCTATGCATCTGTGCAATGTTGTCGCTCTACACGTGTATGCACACACACACACACACGTATACACGATGTCTATGTATGTGTGTTATGTTACGATGACCTCATTTCCTTGCTGTGCATTTGTGTGTGTGTGTGTGTACTTGCACGGTTGTAGTCGTCGCTAGTTTTTTGTGTGCGCGTTTGTGTGATTGCGACTTTGCAGTGCGATTGTGCCTGTCCACGCACGCTACATGGACCTCGAGAGCGAGCATGCGTCGAGTGTGGCGGCGCTCGTGCCACGGGTGCAGTGCTGCATATGTGGCCTGCTCATCGACAGCAACCCAAGCAACATGTGCCCCAACTGCCTGCGCGCGCACGTCGACGTGACCGATGCGATACAAAAGGAGTACATTGTCATTTACTGCCCCGAGTGCTCGCGCTACTTGCAGCCGCCCAAGTACTGGCAGCGCGCCGACCTCGAAAGCCGCGAGCTACTGACGCTGTGTCTGAAGCGCATCAAGGGCCTGAACAGCAGCGCGAGCAGCAACAGCAACGCGAGCAAGGCCAAGCTTGTCGACGCCGCGTTTGTCTGGACCGAGCCGCACAGCAAGCGCCTCAAGGTGCGGCTGACGGTGCAGAAGGAGGTGTTCAACAACATTATCATTCAGCAGTCGTGCCTCATCGAGTACGTTGTTGCGTGGCAGCAGTGCCCGACGTGTCAGAAGGTGGCAACAGGGCAGCCGCAGTGGGACGCGTGCGTGCAGGTGCGGCAGAAGGTGGCGCACAAGAAGACGTTTCTCTACCTCGAGCAGATCATCTTGCGCAAGCGACTGCACGAAAACTTTACGCGGATTGAGAACCAGCCCGATGGGCTCGACTTTTACTTTGGCCACAAGAGCCACGCGATGAACTTCATCGAGTTCCTGAACAAGACGGCGCCGGTGACGCGCCGTGACGCGGTGCAGCTCGTGTCACACGACTCGAAGAACAACACGGCGGTGCAGCACTTTACCTTCTCGCTCGACATTGCGCCACTGTGCCGCGAGGATCTGGTGCTCGTGCCGTACAAGGACTACTACCTGCGCTACCTCGGTGGCATGGGGCCGCTGGTGCTCGTGCACAAGGTGTACAGCTCGATCGTCTTCCTTGACCCGCGCACGCTGCGCGCTGGCGAGGTGCAGGGCAGCTTGTACTGGAAGAAGCCGTTTGCGTGCTTGCTGTCGTCGCGCGAGATGGTCGACTTTTACGTCCTCGAGTGCACACTGCTGCCGGTGACGAATGGCACGTATCAGCTCGGTGTCGTGACGGTGTGCCTGGCCGACGAGGTGGGCATGGGTCGTGAGTGGATTGTGCAGTCACATCTTGGCGCCGTGCTCGCGCCCGGTGATGTGGCGAAGGGCTACCTGCTCGAGGGCCGCAACTTCAACCAAGATGACCTGACGGAGCGCCGCTACACGGCGGAGCAGGTGCAGGAGGTGGTGCTGGTGCGTAAGCACTTTCCGGGGCAGCGGGCGCGACGTGGGCGCCGCAACTGGCGGCTGAAGAAGCTTGACGTGGTGACGCCGCACGGCGACCCGGCAACGCTGGGCCGCCAAGGTGGTGGTGGTAACAAGCACAAGGGCGGCAGCGGCAGCGGCGCCGCCGACCGTGACGCGGAGCACGACGACATGGCCGAGTTTGAGGAGGAGATTGAGCGTGACAAGGAGCTGCGTCGTGAGATTGACATTTACCGTGCTGTGCCGGCGGCACGGCCGACGACGACAACGACGACGACGACCGCCGCCGCCGCCGCACAGACGGCGCCACGCGCGGACGCGCAGGGCGACGAGGGTGCCGAGGCCGTCGACAACAACAACAACAATGACGACGACGACGACGATGCGCCTGCGATTGCGCTCGAGGAGATGCTCGACGAGCTGCAGCTGGGCAGCGAGGCGGACGAGGCGACGCAGGACGAGCACGACGCCGTGGCTGCCGTGACGAGCACCGATGCAGACGACCACGTGCGCCACAACGGTGGCGATGACAAGGACAATGACGACGAGGAGAAGGCCGAGCTGACGAGGCTGACGCGCGAGGGCAGGGGTGGCAGCAAGCGTCACCGCATCGAGTAGGCGGCGCTGCGCAGTCGCGTCGACGGCGGTGTGCTTCGTATAAGACCGTGTAAGTTGCCTAAGCTAAGCGCATGTGTACGCGAGGGTATGTGTGCATGTGTGTGTGTGTGTGTATATGTGTGTGTGTGTCGTTTGTTGTCCCGTTGACACGTGCATCTCTGTCTCGCTTTGCTTCCTTCTTTTTCGCACAACACACACACACACGCACACACATGTGTGTAGACATGCAATCGCGTACATGCGTAGACATGCGGTGCTGTCGCGTGGCAGTTGGTGCTGCTGCTGCCGTTGTAACACAAGTCGCAGCAGCAGCTCGTGGTGGTGGCCAACGACGACGGCGGCACGTTGCTTGACGCACACACAGCGTCACACTGCCCTGCTGACGCGACTGCGCATTGCGCCGCTGTCGCCGCACACGGCACTGCGACTGCTGTACATCTGCTACCCATGTGCTGACGTGGACGAGGTGGTGTTGCAGCACTGGGTGTCGGTCGTCGCGGACAATGCGTGTGTGCTGCCGCCTGTGCGTGCCGCGGCGCTGGTGCAGCGCATGATGCACGGCGACAGCGCGCTTGGCACCTTGACAGCGCGCATGCACTGCTCGCGACACGACCGTGTGTTGTGTGAGCACGTCATGTGCGTGTCGACTGCCGCGCAGGCGACGGCGTATGCGCGTGTGCGCGTCGCGCTCGCGTGCCTCGAGACGACGCTGCTGAACTGCCTTGTTGTATGGCTGACAGTGTGCGTGCAACAATGCACCGCTGCCGCTGCTGCCATGCGACGTGCCGTCGACGGTCAGCCACAGCACAGACTGCAGCGACAGCAACACGTTCGCGTGCCGTGTGGCCGCCACACTACCTCACGTTACGTGGCGGCGCGCGTGCATCGCGTCGTGGTGGTGTCGGCGGCGGTGGTGACGCTGTGTGCGCGCAGCACGCAGGCTGGCATGCGTTCCCGCATGACACATTGCTGCATGCACGTGCTGCGTCCCGCCCTTGCGTGTTACGCGGACATTGCCCGCACGATGCACCGACGACGACGACGACGACAGCGCGACGGCGCGGCTGCGTGTGTGCGTGCGCAGGCGTTGTGGTCATGGTGTGCACTACGACGCTACGCACTGCCGCACCTGCCGTCGCGTGAGCGCGTGTGCGTCACGCAGCGGTGTGCAGCCGCGCTCACGGCATATGCGAACACGGTGCACGCACTGTGTCATGCGCAGCGCGCACACCATCACCACCACCGCAGCAGCAACTGTGCTTGTTGTGTGTGTCTCTTACGCGTCATGGACGCACTCATCGCGTGCGTGCCATGTGCAGATGGCGCAGGCGTGGCGACGTGTGTACACGACGACGACGAGGACGACATCGTGGTCAGGCGTGCTGTACACGCACTGCTGCGGCTTGCCGAGGCGGCACAGCAATGCGTCACGCAGGCTGTTGCATTGTTGCAGCAGCAGCAGCAGCAGCAGCACATACGCGTGCTTGTGACGATGTGTGTTGCTCACATTGCACACACACTTGCCGTGCAGTGGGCGGTGGCGCTGCGTCGACGACGATGTCGTCGTTTGCGCTGGCAGACGTGTGCGTCGAGCGACGCGCGTGTGCATCGTGTCTTGTGCGCGCTGCTTGCCGCCGTGCTGCCGTCGTCATCATCGTCATCGTTGTCATTGTTGTTGCGTGTGCTGCGTGATGAGGAGTGGGTGCTGCTCGTTGATGTGGTGCAGCTGCTCGATCGCACCTGCAGCGACGATGACGGCGCAAGCACACGTGGGCACACACACTGTACACACGGCGTAGCTGACACGCGTGCCATGCTGTCGCACGCGATGCTCGCACTGCTGCAATACGGCCTTGCACGTCTACAACAACAGCAACAACAACAACAACATCAAGAAGAGAAAAAGCAGCAGCCGCTGTCGTGTGCGTTGTTGTTGTCCTTCACGCGTGCGTGGCAAGTGTGGCTGCCATGGCTGCAAGAGGCGACACCGACGTCCTATGTGCATACGCTGCGCGACCAGCTTGTCTGCATACAACAACAACAACGACGACGACAGTGGCAGTGCGCAGACGATGCGACAGCGACTGCCGCGATGCTGTCGACGCACACGCCACCACCTGCGTGTGTGCTGGCGTCGTTGCTGCAAGCGGCGTGGATGCGCTACTGGGAAGACGGTGGCACGCGGCTCATGGAGCCGCTGCGCGTCGTTGTCGTGCTCGATGTGCTGATCGAGCTACGGGCGTGGTCGCATGTGGCCGTGACGGGCAGAAGGGACATGCGCATTGCCTCGTCGACATATGCGGTGTTGCTGCAACAGGTGTGCAGCGTACTCGATCGCTGTGCGGCTGGTACGCTGACGGGCGTCGTTGGCGATGTGCAGCAGCGGCCTGTGCTCGACACGCTCAGGCATCGTCGCGCGACGTGCAACGCGCTCGCCACCACATCACGCAGCAGCAGCGACAGCAGCAGCACGGCAGCGGCAGCGATGACGACGGTCAAGTGCAGCTGGTGCTTGTGCAACTGCTACGTGCCGGCGTATGTGCACATGCTCGCCGCACACAGCGGGCTGCATTGCGTGTACACGACAGCGACGTGTGCGACCACACCCGCAACAAACAAACGCAGCGACACGGACAATGACGACGATGCTGACGACAATGATGACGAGGATAACGACGACGATGATGACGTGCCGTGTGCGACACAACGCGCGTGTGCCGTGCGCGGCTGGGCGCTGAACGACACGAACGCGGCGACGTGGCGATGGCGTGTTGCCCTGCACGCGGCACTGCTGCCCCGCGCAGACGACGAGCTCACCGCCTATGACACACTCATCGCCACTCAGCTCGCCATGTGTTGTACAGCCGCGGACCTGGACGGTGGTCACCTGTTCGACAGCGCTCGTGACAGCGCCGACTGCTGCCGCGCTGGTGACGATACGCGTGTTGACGACGCTGACGGTGTGCGTGCGACGGCGTTGCAGCCGCTGCTGCTCGTCGTGTGTGGCGTGCCGGTGCCACCGTGTGCGTTTGTCGAGGCGCTGAGCTGTCTGCTATGGCACAGCAGTGTGCGCTGCGGCCGCCGTCGCACGGGCGATGTGACGGCGTGGCGACCTGCCGTGTGCACATTGTGTGACGCACTCGTGTCACGAGACACACACGACGACGACGGCGGCAACAGCGGCAGTGCGCGCACACGTCCGCGTCGCACACTGTGTGGCAGTGTGCAACGGGCGCAGACGTCGTCGTGGGGTGAGGTGACGGTCGTGGCGCTCGAGCAGTGGCGTCGCGCGTATGCGCTGTCGTTGCTCGATGTGTGTGTCAGTCAGCATCGCACGCAATGCGCACATAGCAACGGCAACAACAACAGCAACCATGACGGGTGCGGCACAGCGAGGCACAAGGCGAGTGTGGTGTCAATGACATGGCCACTGCCGACGTGTCGCGCCGTGGTCGACATTGTCGCACACGAGCGCGTCGATGACGACAACAACAGCAACGACGACGACCACGACGACGAGGCGTGGTGTGTGTTATTGTACACGACGTACTGGTGTCTGCACGACTACTGGGCGTGTGTGCGACGCTGGCATGTGTGTGTGTGTCGTCAGCTGTGTGATGCGGCGCGAATGTCGTGGGCAACAGCACATGGCACTCGCCGCGACATAGCGACGACGAGTATGACGACGACGACAACGACGCTGCGATGTGTATCGGCAGCGCGTTACGCGGCTGCGGTGCGAGACGTGGTGCTGTGCCGCATGCAACAACAAGCACAGCAGTCCTCGCCACTCGCTGTCGTCGACAGTGACGATGACGACGATGACGACGCGTATTGCGTGCACATGATCAATGCACACGACATGGCGCAGTGGCTGCAGTCACTGTACATGGAGGCGATGCCGCAGTGCGGCTGGCTGACGCACAGCACGACAGAGGCGACCGCCGCCGCCGCCGCCACCGCCGCCGTCACACCGTGGCATGCACACATAGGCGGCAGCAGCACTGCCTCTGTCATTCGTCACAGCTTCTGCGCAGCCGACGCACAGCGACAGTTGCGTACGCTCATGCAACACCCACTGCTCGCCTTCGCCGCCCTGTCACCCGCGCTGTTGCAGTCGCTGCTGTGCACGACGACGCACGCGTTGCGCACGACGGTGACGCGCCAACTGACAAGGCTGTCGTCACGCCGCGGCAGCCACCAGAACGACAGTACACACACGCAGGCGTGCCTGCTGTCACTGACCGACGCCGTGGACGAGCAGATGACGTGGTGTGTGGCGGTGCAGCTGCGTGCGTGCGTTGACGACGTGCACATGCGCGCATACGCGCGCAGCATTGCAGCGCGACGCAAAGCGCACGCACGGCAGCGGCAGCAGCATCACAGTAACGACGACGACGATGCTGTGCGCTGTGCGAGCGGTGTACATGACACGAGCCCGCTCGCGGACGCACACTGTTGCTGCGCCGCCACACTCGCCATGGGTGACGACGGCGAGGCTGTGTGTGCAGCGTCGTCGTCGTCGTCGTCGTCCTTCTGCTCCGCAACGCGACAGATGGCGGCAGACGAGGTGTGCATGTTGCACGCACTCGCAACAAACGCACCCGTCGAGGAGGCGTTGGCGTGCGCACGCGCCGCACCGCAGCAGCGTCGCGGCGACGGCGACGGCGCGGTGATGCGCAGGTGTGTGGCGGCGCTGCTCGACGCGGCCTACGAGCTGGCTGTTGCCCTGCCACTGTAACACACACGCACAAGGGTAGATACGCATACAAAGGCATACAGCTACGGCAGTGCGCCGTAACACGACTGCTCTTTCTGCTACACAATCACAGTCACACACACACACACACACACACACTATACGCACATGCAAAGGCGCCAATGTGTATGTACAACAATTGCACCATGTCTTGCTTCGTACAACATTGCACACACACACACACACACACACACATACACACACACTGTTGCAATGACAGCAAGCGCTATGTATGCTGCAGCAGCAGCAGTGGTGTGACACGAGCAGCGTGCAACATGTACGCACACCGTGACGTCAATGACGACGTCGTGTCGACGCACTCGCATGTCTTCACAAGCGCACCGACCGCGACAGCAGCGGCCGCCGCTGCTGTGACGGCGGCACACGACGGCATCAGCAGCAGCAGCAACGACAGCAGCGAGGACAGCCACCGCCGCCACGTGTCATCGCTGTCGCCGTGGTGTGCACCTGTGCACGTGGCACAGAGCGCCACGACCGCGCGCAACCCGTTCCGCACACAAGAGTATGCTGAGTTTTGTGTCTGTCCGTCGTACGCGCCACCCGCTGACGTGCCCACGTACCGCGACATGCTCACGGCCACCACCGTCCTTGACGGCACCGTGACGCCGGTGGTGTGCAGTGGCGAGGTCATTGCGCGACGCATACGTGCAGCAACGACAACAACAGCAGCAGCAACGACAACACAGCCAGGCGAGGCGACATGGTCGCAGAGCACTGCACATGCAGTGCGCGCTGTGCAAGCGGGCGCGTGGTGGTACAAGGCGACGAGTGCGCAGCGTGTGCATCGCCGCTATGTGTGGCTGAATGTGCGCGCGGGGGCGCTGACGTGGTCGCGTGCGCCACCGCAGCACGGACAGCTGCAGCGTGTGCTGTACTATGCGCTGCTGCGTACCTCGACGCTGGTGCTGACTGAGGTGACGTCGATGACGACCGAGTGCGTGCGCGACGCGACGACGCGGCGGACGATCTACCAGATTGTGCTGTACTCGCCTACGCGGCAGCTGTGCTTGACGAGCGAGCAGCGCGACAAGTATGACGTGTGGTGCGTTGTGCTGCAGCTGCTGACGAGTAGCAATGCTTGTCACAGCATACCTGGCCTGCATGTTCGTCCATCGCGCCGCGTGGATGGCGCGACGAGCAGCGGCGCCGTCAGTCGCTGGGCAACGCGTTACAGCCCTCTGCAAGCCATTGTCGACGGCAGCGATGCACACGGCAGCACACGTACACCACCACCACCGCAGCAGCGATTGCACCTGTGCGACTAGCGCGGACGCACACAACACGCACACACACATGTGTGCACCTTGTTGTATGCACTGTGTACGCCTACATGCCACCTCGCCGTCTTGCTACGCGTACATGTAGCACACACCACACACACACACACACACACACACACACACACACTTGTGCTTCTTGCTGCGTGCTTGTTTGTAGCACAGCCATGTATGCAGGCGGTGACGCACACGACGGGTTTGCGCCGCGTGTCGGCAGCAACGGCGATGCAAACGGCAGCGGCGGCGGCGGCGATGACGACAGCAGCCGCCGCGCCTTGTCGCCACCACCGCCGGCGGACCGATGGCGCTACTACAGCTGCCTCGGCCTCACCCCGCGCGCGTCAACGCACGACGTGCGCCGCGCCTTTCTCGAGCTCAGCCAGCGCTACCACACAGACAAGCACGCCACCGCCACGGCCGCGACGCAGGCGGCGATGGGCGCACGCTTCCGTGAGCTGCAAGAGGCGTATGAGGTGCTGATGGACCGACGACGTCGCGCCGCGTACGACGCCGCCGGGGCGGCCGGGGTGGCGGCGCTGGCGCTCGTGCCTGCCTCGGCGCTGCACGATCAGCATCGCATTGCGCAGTATGTGCAGTTCCTCGACAAGGCGCAGCGACTGCGCGAGTTGGCAACGGCCACGTCGACGTCAACGGACGTGGTGGTGATGTACAACACAACGGTGCTCGCGGCGCTGCTGTGGCGTGTGCTGACGCGTCATGGCAACGTGTCACAGCACCGCGCCGTCACGGCGCCGCAGGTGCGCGCAGGCGAACACGACACGCCCACGGTGACAACGACAAGAGCACGACCAGCAGACGACGACCACAACGGCATGAGTGCAGTACAGCACCCAGGCAGCAACGCGGACGACGAGAGCGTAGCAGCAGCACCAGACGGCGGCGACGACGAGGCAACGAGCGAGACGATGGCAGACGATGGCGCGATGCGCATCGAGGGCGCACCCATGCAGCTCGCTGAGATGGAGGTGAATGGCGAGCGACAGCTTGTCGTCCTGCTGCCCGCCGAGGCACAGCAGCGGCTGCGTCATATGTTGCACGCACAAGCAGCCAAGCAGCAGCAGCAGCAGCAGCGGCAAGACGAGAACGAGGCCAGCAGCAGCAACAGCAGCAGTGACATGAGCAGTACGGGTGATGCCGTCATCCACACCACACATCGGCCGCCGTCGGGGCGCAATGGATGGCTCTTGCTGCAACGCGCCCTCGACGCGACTCTGCTGCCGCGCCGCGTGCGCGCGAGCCACAGCTTCCGTCATGCGCTGTCGCCACAAACAGAGCTGCAGCTGCGCACGTGGGCGAGCAGCAGCAGTAGCAGCGGCGGCAGTGGCAGCAGCGACACGGCCGTCGGCGTGCGCACACGACTGCAGCATCGCGGTCGCGTGACGAGCACCACGTTGCAGCTGACAACCTCGCCACAGCAGCTGAAGGTCGCTGTGGAGCGCGAGCACGCACTCGGTTTGCTGGCGACGCTGCGCACGAGGCTGGTGCTGTGCAATGGCTGGCGGCCACTGACAAAGATGTACATGACGCTGCAGACGTCGCTCAGTCGCCGCAGTGTGCTGCACAACACACTCTGCCTGTCGTGGCTGGCGAGTGGCGGTTACTGGCAGGGCACACTGGTGCGGGCGGTGGCGGCGTCGGCATCGCAGCAGTGGCTGCTGCGCATCGGCGCCGACGTGTTCAACGCCGTTGTGCGTACGGAGAGCACGACGACGTTTGGTGTGCGTCGACGCCGCGACAGCACGCGCAAGCCGGCGGCAGCGGCACACGCGGCAGGAGGCGGTGGCGACGACGACGACGACAAGACGTCGAGGCCGCGCGGCGACAAGGACGGCCGTAACAAGCACAACAGCAACGACAACGACAACGATGAGGATGACGATGACGATGACGACGGTGGCGTGTACGCGTACGCGACGGACGAGGCGATGGCCAACGGACAGGCAACGTCATCGACGACGACACCGCCGCTGCCGTCGTCCTCGTCGGTGCCGTTGTGGCTGCAGCGTATGCGTGTGACGGAGGCGATGCAGCTGACGCACGCGCCGTTTTCGGCAGCGACGACGCTGCGCTATGAGCTGTGGTGTCGCCGCTCCGCTTTGCAGCGCTATGGCGTGGCGTGGCAGTCGACGTTGCTGTGCCCGCGGCTTGCCTGGACGCGGCACGATGGCACACGCGTCCACGTTGGCGCGACGGCCGCCGATGCGGTGATGTTGCATGAGGTGTGGCTGCTGTATCAGCGCGGCAACAACCGCGTCTCGCTGCCGGTGTCGTTGTTTGTGACGACGCGGTGGGCGACGGCGGTGGCGTGGGTGGTGACGCCGTTTGCGTGTTACCGCGTCGCGCAGCTGCTCTACCGCGCACGTGTGCGTCGTGCGGCGCGCCACTACTACGTCACGCGGCGTCGCGCGCACGTCGCCGCCGTCGATGTGGCGCGCGCGGTGGCGATGCGGGAGCAGGCGGCTGTTGAGGCGGCGGTGTTGCGTGCGCGGGCCGCGGAGGAGCGTCGCGGCGGGCTGGTCATTGTCAATGCACGCTACGGTGTGTTGTCGCCGCGCTTTGTCGACACGACTGCGACAGACGCGACGGCACACGCACGCACGCCGTGGTGGTGGCGGTGGTGGCGCCGTGGTCGTCGTCCGCAACGCACAACAGCAACAACAACGACAACAGCAACAAGGACGACGAAGGACGAGGACGAGGACGCACGCGGTCTTGTTGCCGATGCTGACATTGACCTCACCCTCGATGTCACGCTCGCGCTGCAGAACCTCGTGCACGACTCGGCGTTGACGTTGCCGCGCGGCAGCAAGAGCAGCCTTGTTGGCTTCTGCGACCCGGACCCGTACACGCCGGAGCGCAAGCAGCTGAAGGTAACGTATCGCTTCCAGAATGTCATGCACAGCGCTGTCTTTGCCGACGAGGACGAGGTGCAGCTGCCACGCCGCGAGCATCGCGTGTAGTCGAGTGCGTACATCACAAGGTAACAGACACGCTGCATGCGTGCTGTGCGTGTATATATGACGGACGAGTACAGTAATATCGCCAAGACGTATGTGTTTGTGTATGTATGCGCGCGCTGACACGGCTGCTGTAATGGCTGCGTGCGTGCGAGTGCATGTGCATGTGCATGTCGTCTCTTGTTCTTGCGTGCACACACACACACACCTACAGCACACATTGGCCACCTGCTCTTTTCTTGTCGCTGTGTGTGTTGTTGTTGCACGACGAGCAGTGCGCATGCTGCGACGCTCATGGCGCGTGTGCTTTGCACACCTCATCCGCGAAGTCGACACGCACGGCTTCGTTGCTGACTTTCGCGAGCTGCACCACGTCAACGCGCCCGCCACCCGCGCACGTGTCGCGGCGGCGTTGCAGGTGCAGGGCAACGTCCTCTTTTGCGGCCACTACCACACCGGCAAGATGACGCTGCTGAGGGCGCTCGGGCAGCACTGCGAGCAGGCGCTGCAGCTGCGCGTCGCGTACGTGTCGGCGGACGCGTTTCGCTCGAGCCGCCTCGACGGCTACCTGTTGCACCACTACCTCGGCCTGCGCGTGAGCAAGGAGGAGCTGCCCTCGCAGGAGCAGCTCGAGGGCACCCTCGAGCGTCACGTCCGCCTTGTCGAGTCGACGTACGCCGAGTGCATGCCAAGCCTGCTCACGACGCAGGTGCTGCTCCTCGACGCTCTCGAGAAGGTGCCGTCGGTGGTGCTGCGGTCGATGGATGCGGTGTGCCGGCGGCTGCACGGCAAGCCGCACGAGGCGTTTGGTGGGGTGCGTGTGTTTGCTGCGGCCGACTTTTGGGCCATGCCGGTACACCCCAGCAGCGACACGGGCGGCTACGTGTACCAGCTCGCCGAGTGGCAGCAGCTCTTTCCGCGGCAGGTGTTGCTGCGTGACGCCTTTGGCCAGAGCAAGCAGCTCGGCCGCCTCGTGCACAAGGCACACGACGGCACGCTAAGCAGTGGCGAGATGGCGCAGCTCGAGGCGCGCGCGACGACGGCGGCAACGACGTCTGCACCAACCAAGGCCGCTGTCGTCGACGGCGACGGCGACGTCGACGATGACGATGACGGTAGCAAGAATGACGGCGCGACAGACGGCCATAACAGCAACGACGGTGACGCGATGGCGACGTCGGTGCTGTTTGACGAGCTGTCGTCCAGTGCCGAGGCGCTGCTGCGGCTGACGCCGCGCTTTCCGAAGCAGCCGGCGGTGGTGCAGCCGCCGGCGCGCTTTCGTCAGCTGAAGCAGGGCGAAATGGGCAACTTTCTCGTCAACTTGCTGCTGCAGTCGTGCAACACGCCGGCGTTTGGCGTCGTGCAGCGGCTGAGCATTGACGTGGGCAGTCGCGTGCACCTGCTGTATGACGGGCAGGCGCAGTATGGCGTGCCGGCGGGCGCCGTCGGCGAGGTGCGTGCGCTGCGCGAGCACGTCATCACGGTGTACTTCCCACTGCAGCAGCGCACCGTGGACGTGCCACGCATGCGCGTCACGTGCTATCACCCGTCCTACCCCGAGGTGGTCTGCGAGCTGCGTCAGTTTCCGCTCTTCCCACGCGCGCAGCTGTGTCCGGCGAGCGTGCTGTCGTACCCGAACACGTACTATGTGCACCTCAATGGCCGCCGCTTGGCCGACACAAACGACCTTGGCAACCTGCTCGCGCGCATGCGGCGCGCAGGCGACTTTACGCTGCGCCACGGCGCCGACTTTGCGCACATGGATGGCATGGTGCACGAGCCCACGCGCATCTACTACCACGAGCTCACGGGACAGCCGATGAGCCACGCGACCGAGTACTGGTGCCGCAACTGCAAGGCGTTTGTGCCGACGGCGACTTTTTTCGAGCACTGGCGCAGCTGCGTCGCGTCGGTGCGGTGGTGTGCCGAGTGCAACAAGACGGTCCCGCTCGAGCTGCTCGAGCCGCACAAGGAGAAGCACCAGGTTGTCTTGTGCATTGACTGCGGCCACGCCGTCGAGTGGCGGCACTGGGAGTCGCACCGCATCAGCTGCATGGCGATGATGCGCGAGATTAGCCCCGAGAATGCGTTCTTGCCACTGCGCACGCGCCAGCTCGCGCTCGAGCTCGGCCTCGACAAGCGCGACTTGCACACGATGCGCTCGATCAGTCGCAACGCGCTGCCCAAGTCACGGCAGCAGTTGCGCTAGTTGCGTGTATGTGTGTGTGTGTGTGTGTACAGATACACGTAGCATGTGTGTGTGTGTGTGTGTGTGTGTGTGTGTGCGGTGCGCACGCGTACGTTGCACTTGTTGTCGCGCTCTTGTTGCCAGAAAAGTACACACACACACACACACACACAGTCGGAAACGTGTTTCTGTGTGTGTGCGCGGGCGACATGTCGTATCGTGCACCGCAGCCGCGTGGTGCGCCACGCCTGCTGCCCTTTGTCTCGCGCAGCCTCGACGACTATCTGCGGCGCTACTGGGCCGTCGTCTTCACCGTCGCCGCGCGGACGCTTGAGACGGGGCACATGCGCCACTATCTTGCCTGGTACTGCACCCGCCTCAAGGTGGTCGAACTTGACCATCACATGTTCGCCGACGAGCTGCGGCGACAGCTGCTCGAGCGCAGCAGCACGAGCGAGCTGCCACTGTTGTTTGTTCACGAGCGCCTCGTTGGCACGCTCGCGCGCGTGCAGTCGCTCGAGGAGCGCCGTTTGCTGAAGGACGTGCTGCAGTTTGGCTTCGAGTGGAAGAATGGCGCGGCGACGCAGGGCGCACCGCAGCCACTGCACACACTGCCGTCGGCGTACAGTGACACGGCCTTCTTCCGTGCGCGCTACCGCGGCACACCCGTCACGCGGCCCGTGACACAGCTGCCCCGTCTGCACCCTTTTCACAAGGAGTAGCGACCATACACACACACACACACACGACAAGGCAAACATGTGCACGTGTGTGTGTGTATGTCTCGCTTACTCTCTGTGTGTGTGTGTTGTTGTCACGTCAGCGCCTTGCTTGTCTGCTTGCTCGCATGTACTTCTTCGTGTGCCTGTAGACGGGACATGTGTGCGCATGTACACCCCAGCCTCGCCTTTTACCGCGGCGAGCGACCTGTCGTCGTGCGGCTGCCACGCCATGCGACGTCGGTGACGTGCCACGACGAGGGCAACGCCGGCAGCATCGAGGACGACGACAACAAGGACGAAGACGAGGTGACGATGTACGTTGTGCAGTTGCATCAGCGGCTCATGCCACCCGCCGCCCTCGGCGCCGACGCGGCGGCGAACCACGAGTACTATGCACAGGCCATTGCCAGCAACGACGGCCTCGAGGTGCTGCGGCGCAACTGGCGCCTGCTCCTCGCGCTGCTCTTCGTGCGTGTGCCCGCTGATCTTGACACCACCACCACCAACGACGACGACGACACGAGCGCGATGCACGCGTCACGGCAGCATGACGACAACAACAGCAGCAGAAGCAGCGGCAGCAGTGACGCGGTGACGTCGTGCGTTGTGCAGCCGATACGCTGCGTCGACGAGTGTGTGCGTCATCGCCTGACGACCGCCGATGTACGTGGGCTGCGTGAGCCCGCGATGATGGATCGTGTGCACTATAGCTATATTGTTGTGCTGCGCTTCTTTGGCTGGCGCATACACGACGACCTGCGCGGCGTACTCGACCGTCACCGTGGCTGGCACGCGCGTTATGCACAGCTCGCGATGCAGCCGAACACGACGGCGTACCGTGTCGTGACGCCCACGGGCGACGACGCGGACGACGGCGACAAGGCGACAGTGACGGCGCCGCGCTACGGCGAGACGAACTGGTACGCCAGTGCGCTACCGCACGTGCTGCACAGCTTGCTCGATCTTGGCTTTGTCACGTATGCGGTGCGGCTTGCTGACTTCCTTGTCGAGGAGCTGCGCTGCGGTCGTCTGCTGTTCCTGCGCGACTGGGTCGCGTGCGCGGTGCTGCAGCCGCTGTACGCGAGCGCGTCGGTTGACGTGAGCCACAAGCGTCGACTGCGCCGCAGCTACCGCCGCCTCACCTGCAGCGACTCGGACGAGTGGTCGAGCAGTGACGCCGAGGCGACGGCGTAGTGTCACACACAAACACACACACACAGGTATAACAACGATGTGCATGTGCATGTGTGCATTTGCGTACACACATGTGTGTGCGTGTGTGTCTTGTTTTGTAGTAGCGATGCGTCGACAGCAGGTGTGGCGGCTACGCGGCGGTGGCGGCTGGTTTTGCCGCACACCCGTGTTGTTGCAGCCAACGCCATCGTCGTCGCTTGCGCGCGGCGTCAGCGCGGCGGCGCCGCGGTCGCCGTACGTCAACGGCTCCGTCAGCTACCAGCACGCGGCCGCGATGGAGGCGCGTCGGCTGCGCGCGCTGCACGAGGCGAGCAACATGCGCTTCACCGTGGTCAAGGAGACGACGCGGGCGCGCAACGGTCGTGCCATTGGCATCGACCTCGGCACGACCAACAGCTGCATCTCGTACATTGACCATGACACGCGACAGCCACGCATCATACCGTCCCCGACCGGCTCGTGGGTCTTTCCTACCGCGGTGACGTTCGACAATGGGCATCAGCTGCGCGTCTATGGCGAGGAGGCGCGCGCGTACGTGCGCACCAGCTCGAGCGCAACGCTGTGCAGCGGCAAGCGACTCATTGGACGACAGTTTGGCGAGCTTGCCAAGGTGCACGGCGACCTGAGCAAGACAAACACCCTCGCGCTGAACGAGAAGGGTGAGGTGGTGGTCGAGATCATGGGGCGCTCGTACACGATTGTGCACATCATCGCCATGTTCCTGCGCTACCTACGCAAGGAAGCCGAGCGCTACCTCAAGGAGCCGGTGGAGCTGGCTGTTGTCAGCGTGCCTGCCGACTTCACGCCGCGGCAGAAGGTGGCGACCGAGGACGCGGCGCTGTGTGCCGGCTTCGACGTCCTCGAGATCATTGACGAGCCGTCGGCGGCGTGCCTCGCGTACACGGCACTGTCACATGCATCGCCATCAGGCACACGCAGCAGCAGCAGCAGCAGCAAGGACGACGACGCGACAAGGCGCAGCGACAGCACAAACGCGACAATGACGTCAACGACGGCAACAAACGCGACAGTGACAAAGACAATGCAGCGAGGGTGGTGGCCGTGGTCGATGACGTCGTCGTCGCGTGTCGAGCGCAGCTTTGTCTTTGACCTTGGCGGTGGCACGCTTGACTGTGCCATCATGGAGCATGACCGCCAGCATCCTCGCCGCCGCGGTGGCGGCCGCTTCGCCCTCATCGCGACGCACGGCGACCCGATGCTTGGCGGCAATGACTGGGACAATGCGCTCGCGCAGCACTTCATCTCACAGTTTGAGACCAAGTGGCGTGTGTCGATCATCGAGGCCGACGGCAACGTGGCGCAGGGCGTCAGCGCGCACCGCAACGTGCTGCTCGAGGCGGAGCGGGCCAAGATACACTTTACGCACTCCACCGACGACTACCACGGCTACAACCGCGGTTTTCACTTTTCGAAGGAGAGGCGCGACGTGCTGCCGCTCGAGGTGACGCTGACGCACGCCGAGTATGTGCAGCTGACGCGGCCGCTGCGCGTGCGCTGCTTGACGTGCGTGCAGCAGCTCCTCGCGCGCGCCCGCGTCACGCCGGGGCAGATTGACAATGTCCTGCTCGTCGGCGCCATGACACGCGACCCGCCGGTGCGGCACATGTTGCGCGAATACTTTGGCCGCCCCGCCGTCGACGAGGCGCAGTGTCCTGCGGACTACGCTGTCGCGATTGGCGCCGCCGTGCGGGCGGGCATGCTGCAAGGCGCCTTTCCCGAGCTCACCGCACGCACTCGCTTCGCCGCCGGCACGTGGCAGTGGCTGCGCGAGGGCAACGTGCTGCAGCGCGGGTGGCGGCGGCTGTGTCAGCGTCGCGGTGGGTCGCGGGGCGGCTATGGCAAGCGGCAGCACCACAGCGCCGTCGGTGCGCACTGGCGCGGCCGCGCCGTGGGCTTGCGCGATGAGGAGATTGCCGACTATGCAAAGGAGCTGGTGCAGTTTGAGGCCGCGCAGGCGCGTCGCACTTTGCTCGAGTGTGCCGAGAATGAGGCCAATGCGGTGATGCGGCGTGTGACGGCGGACGCCACCCAGCGGCAGGGCATGCACGATCACACGATTCGGCAGCTCGCGGAGCAGCTGAAGTTTTGGCAGTACATGGTGCACAACTTCCACGAGCACGAAGACGAGCTCCTGCGCACCGCCGCCGCACTGCGCAACGCCCTCGACGAGCTTGACGGCCTCGTCGCGGACAACACCGCGTGTCTGACACAAAAGGGCACCATTGACTTTGTCGCGGCAGCACACCGCAGTGTCAATCGCGTGCTCGGCAAGGCCGAGGACGACACCGCTGCGGCTGCGGCTGCGGCAGCTGCACTAGCACCACCTGCTACTGCCGCCGCAGCGAGCACGTCGGCAAAAGGCACAACAACAACAGCGACGGCAACGCCGCCGCCACGTGTGCTGTTGCGCAAACCGGCACCGCTGCCCTCGCGGAGCGACGACGGGCAGGAGTTGGTGCGTGTGGGCCACCCTGTCCTGCGTGACGTCGATGTAGACATGACAGAGAGTGTGCGCGCGGGCTTCCTCGAGGAGCAGGTGGCGAACCGCACGTGGCACGAGCCACCCGCGCCACCTGGTGAGACGGGCTCGTGGCACGACGTGGACGCTGCACTGAAAGCCGGCGAGCTTGTCGGCGGCTTCTTGCCGCACGAGGAGCTGGTGCGGCCGATGACGATGCTCGAGATGTTGCAGACGCTGCAGCGCCTCAAGCCCATTGACCCGCCCGCGAGCGACGCGCACGCGCAGCTGGCGGCGCTGTCGCTGCAGCTGCAGACGATGCACGTCGAGCGTGGTGGCGTCGACATGCACGCCATACAAGACAAACTCGACGCCGAGGACGCTGCGGCGCAGGCGACTGCGCGACGCCCGTCATCGTCGTCGTCGTCATCTGCGTCGAGCCAGCGCACGGTGGCTGACGCACATGGCGTTGTCGCCGCCGCTCTGTCAAGCCGCGACGGCAGCAGCGGCAGCGACACCGACAACGCCGCTAGCGCGCGCGCATGTCGCACGTAGTGCTGTGCACACACACACGTTTGTCTGTTCATCACGTCACTTCCTCACCTCTATCGACAACTGTAGCGTCCTCTCTCTCTCTGCCTCGTAGTGTTTGCTTCACGTATGCGTGTGTAGTACGTGCATTGTGCGTATTTTGTGTGTGATGTGTGTACTACACTATATGTATGCTTGCCTCCTTGTCACTTGCTTTGCGACATGTGCACGCACGTGTAGCACGCACTGTCGAGCGTAGGCAACATGTCGGCCGAGAAGAAGGAGTATGCGCTGAAGCAGGTGCAGACCTTTGGCAAGAAGAAGACGGCCATCGCCGTTGCGACGCTGACGAAGGCGACACAGTGCAACATCCGCGTCAATGGCGTGCCACTGCAACAAATCTTGCCCGAGACGCTGCGCAGCAAGATCATGGAGGCGGTGAACGTGGTTGGCGCGAAGCACTACGCGCGGCTGCGCATTGACGTGACGGTGCGTGGTGGTGGTCAGGTTGCGCAGGCGTATGCGACGCGGCAGGCGATCGCCAAGGGCCTCATTGCGTACTATCAGAAGTACCGCAACGAGGTTGAGAAGGCGGAGCTGAAGGACAAGATGCTGGCGTATGACAAGTTCCTGCTCATCGCTGACCCACGTCGCTGCGAGCCGAAGAAGTGGGGCCGTCACTCTGCGCGCACGCGCTTCACCAAGTCGTACCGATGAGCACGTTGCCGCCGTCGCCACGCAGCAGCACCCGCCACATACACACACACACACACACACACACACACACACACACACACACACACGCTGCTGTCGACACGACCAATGTCGCCTGCTCACGCGTGCGGCTCTCTCTGTGTGCGTGTGTGTGTGTGTACATATGTATGTGCGTGACTGTGTCGTCTTGCATCGTTGTCATTTTGTACTTTGACCATGTGTGTCTGTGTGTCTACGTGTGTACACATAGTGCGCATACGAGCGCATGTACGATGCGCAGCAATGTTGTACGTGCACGTGTTTGCACGCATGCACGTGTGTATGCCTGTCGTGTGCACGCTTGTCTTGCTTGTGTCTGTTGCACATTTGTGCGTGAAAGTCCAACACACACACACGCACACATACACACACACACATACATACATACACAGAACAAGCATGGCGAGTGTAGTGCAGGTCAACGCGCTCGGTCGCGTCGTGTGCGACAATGCGTCGTTTGTGCTCGCGTACGGCGGCAAGCCTGTTGTGTTCACCGACGGTTACACCGTTGAGCGTGCCGTGTTCGACGGCGACGGCGATGGCAACACGTGCAACAGCAACAACAATGCGAAGGACAAGGACGACGGCGGCAGTGGCAGTCGCGGACAGCGTGTGGTGCTGGCGTACAGGCAGGCAGCTGCGCAGACCGACGAGGGCGGCAGTGCGAACGCAGCTGCTGCGGCGGCTGCGGTGACGTCACACGTCGCGCACTTGTACTTCACCGCGACAGTCACACTCGGCGACGACGCGCGGCCACACTACCTCGTCACCCGCAGCGACGATGTGGTGCACAAGCGCTACGAGAGCGCCGTGTCACCGACGGCGGTGTGGCGTGCCGCCCTCGAGGACGCCTGTCGCGACTATGCCAGCGACGCCAGCCGCATTGCCGCACGCGATGGCAAAGGTCGTGTGGTTGTTAACGGCGTCAAACTATACGGCGCACACCTCGCCGATGTCGTCGCCGAGGTGCGTCGCTTGCCGGGCGGCGAGGCCGCGTGGGCGGCGGCGCAGGCCGCACACAATCAACGTCACGCCGCGCAAGTGGCGGCGACAGCGGCGGCGGCGGCCGCGCTGGCCAACGGCAGCAACAGTGACAACAACAACAGCAGCAGCAGCCACGAGGACGGCAAGGACACGTCGCGTGTCGGTGTGGGCGTCGACGATGACGGCAGCGAGGACGTGCCGATTGCGGCGCTGTACGTGGCCGACACGGCCTCGTCATCGTCGTCGCGCAAAGCAGCGCCGTCGGCACGACTGCCACGTCAACGTCGTCGCAGCAATGGCGGCGCTGCGGACCGCCGCGATGACGGCGACGACACGGCAGACACACACGCGAGCGGGGCGGCAGAAGATGGACACACCCCGTCCACGGCGTCGGTGTTGCCGCTGTTGTGCAGGCGTTGTGGCATGAACAGTGCGTACTGCCCCATCACGGGCAAACCACACGGCAGCGCACCACGCGCGAGCCGTCGTCGTGACGACGGGCGCGCGTCATCGTCGACGGCGCCGCGCACACGACGCGGCAGCGGCAACACGACCACCGCGGACACAGCCGAAGGCGCGACCGCAGTGACGGCCGCGGACGGTGCTGTGACGCCGGGCAGCAGTCACGTCACCACACGCAAGCGCACACGCAACAACAACGCCGCCACGGCGGCGGCTGTGGCTGCGACGACGATGACGACAAGTGACACCGTCGATGACGCGGCGGCCACATACAAACGGCCGCGGCGCGGCAAGAGCAGCAGCGGCCGCAATGCTGCGACTGCGGCGACGACGGCAGCAGCGTCCTCGTCGTCGGCGAGGCGTGCATCGTCTGGCAGCGTGCCGCGTCGTGCGTGCAGCCGCTCACAGGCACGCAGCCGCAGCCGCAGTCGTACGACAGGGGCAGAGCACGTTGACAACACGACGACGACTGCTGCAGCAACAACACCGCGCGAAGATGCGGCTGCGTACGCGCCACTGCGCCCGCCGCTGTCTGCCAGCGAGCAACACAAGGCGGCGGCGCTGCTGCAACGACGCTGGCGCGAGCAAGCAGAGCAGCAGATGCAGCAGTCGCAGACGGCACTGCTGCCTCCGCAGGCGGCCGCGCTGCGCATTGCGCTCGTGCCTGTGCGACGTGCAGCGCGTCGCGGCAAGGCAGACGAGCAGCAAACGACGACAGCAGCAGAAGCGGACAAGGATGTCACGGCTGCGACAATGAGTGCTGCGGTGGCAGTCGACGACGACGGCGACGACGAGCAGCAGAAGCAGCAGAAGCATCACGATGAGGGTGGCGGTGACGACGACGATGATGCGGCGACTGTGCAGTCGAAGACGGCGAGCAGCACGACGACAGCAGCAGCCGCAGCCGCACAGACAGCTGCAGCAGACGGCGAGGTTGGCGGCACGGACGCTGCCGAGGCTGTGGTGGGGCGTACGCGTCGTGGTGTGGCGCTCGTCATGGCCCACCCACTCGAAGTGCGTGACCTGGCGACGAGTGTGGTGGGCAAGCGGTATGTTAAGTTTATGCTGCAGTACACGAGCGAGCGCACCAAGCTCGAGGCGCTGCGTGCGAGCAACAACAGCAACAGCAGCGCCCGCGCACGTCGCGCGACGACGACGACGCAGCCGCGTCGTGGCACGCGCGCACGTACGCGGAGCAGCGACCCGACAGCAGCAGCACCGACAGCAACAACGGCAACGACGACGCTGCAGCAGCTACTGCCAGTGATGACGAGCGGCGATGGGGCAGACAACAAGGACGACGTCGTCGTCGTCGCTGCTAGCGCGGACGTGTCACACGCTCACGACAGCGACGGTGCCGTCGTCACGGCATAGCGTTTGCCACTCAGTGTGTGTGTGTGTGCGTGTGCGTGTGTAAGCTGCCGCGCCATAGATGACAATGTCTGTTTGTGTGCATGTGCGTGTGTCTTTTGCCATATTGTCGCAGAGTTGTGCAGCTCACCTGCTACGTCAGGACATGTGTGTATACGTGTGTCTGTGTTGCATGCTTGCATCATTACACTGCTTTGTTTGTGTATGTATGTGTGTGTGTGTGTATAGCGTCATGACGTTGTGTCGTCGCTTGGCACTACAATGTCTGTCACCGCGGCAACAGCCGTACTGCCACCGCAGCAGTGCGTTTGCTGTCGTGACGGCGATGGTGCGTCGCATGACGAGCAACAGCAGCAGCGGCAACGTCAACGACGACGCTGGCGAGACGACAACGACAGCAGCGACAGCAGCAGCGACAGCAGCGGCAGCAGCAGTCATACCGCCTGCCATGCGTGGGGGCAGCATTAGCGACTGCGCACGTCTGCTCGTGACAAAGAAGGCGATCGAGTTTGACTATGTTGCCGTCGACATGACGAGCATCGTCAGCGTGGCCTATCGGCTGGCCAAGAATCTGATCGGCGTGCGGCGGAACAGCGAGGTGGCGCGATACACACTGTCGGGCCTGCAGCAGTTGCTGCGTGTTGTGTACTGCCGTCGCGGTCTGCTGCTCGCCTTTGACGGCGCCGAGTCGCTCGCGAAGGCGCACACGACACGGCGCAGCGGCCTGACGCGGCGCGTCGAGAGCCGCCTCGCACGACTGCCGGCGTCGGCGCAGATGCAGGTGGTCGAGGAGCGGCTGCTGCGCAGCTTGCCCGATCGCCACATCCTCGCCAGTGAGGTGACGGTGTCAGGGACGTGCGTGGCTGGCTGCGTCGAGTCGAAGATGACCGCCTGGGCCCTCGACCTCGCCTGCCGTGACGGCTTCGCCAGCAACAATGACACGCTCTGCCTGGTCGGACCGAATGAGCTGTACCTGCTCACACTCGCCTTGACGCCGTACTACAATGTCCGCAGCGTTGTGCAGTCGGGGCCGGAGCTGCGGCAGGTGCACCTGGCCGACGTGCTCGACTGGCTCGGCCTGGCGGCGCACGCGGGGGCCGGCGCGAGCACCCTCGTCGCGCGTGTGCGCACCGATGTGCTGCTGCTGCACTTGCTCTGTCATGGCAGCGGGTGCAGTGAGCTCGGCGCGTGTCAGGGGCTATCGTTTGCCCACCTCTTCCGCGTGTACCACCGTCGCTTGTTTGCCACACCGAGCGAGGCGCAGCAGCCGCCGCAGCAACAACAACAGCCATCGTCGTCGTGTGACGACGACAATGACGCGAACGACGACGGCGCAGCAACAACAATAACGACGGCGGCGGCGGCAAGTGCGGACGATAGCGGCGCGGCGGCGGCGACAGTGCATGTCAATGCAAACGCGCACTTGCTGCGTGATGCGCCAGGGCACGCGCTCGCACTCGACGTGTTGCAGCTGCGGCATCTGCTGCAAGCGGCGACGTCGTCGTCGCTGACGCAGAGTGTGGGGCGCAGCGGCGGCGGTGGCGGCGAGGCCAAAGGGGTTGCGGTAGTAGCGGCCGCTCAGTCTAGTAGTGTGGCTGCGAGTTACTTGGCGCATGTGATGCACACTCTGGCGCTGCTGTGCCTTGGCACGTCAACGGATGTGCGCACGGTGCCAGCATACATGGATGCTGTGAGTGGCAGCGGTGGCAGCAGTGGCGGCAGCACAAAGGTCAGCACCGTTGGCCCGCCAGTGTCTGTGCTACTCGCTCACTTGCGTTACATGACGGCACATGGACAGCACGAGCTCGTCGTGCCGAGTAGCGCGACGACGGCAGCAGTAGCAGCAGACAAGGTGACGACAACAGCAGCAGAAGCAGGAGCAGCAACAGCGGCAACAGCGAGCAGTGACGACGGCGCGTCGTCGTCCTCGTACTACCCATTCTGGCAGCCAACACAGCCCCTGACGGCGGCCGAGTACACACTGCTCTGCTACACCGACCCGACCACCGTCGAGCAGCTGCTGCAGCAGTACCTTGGCTACAGCCCACCCGGCGGCGGTGTCGGCGCCCGCATCACACGCGCGTCGACGGCTGACGCACACGCGCACATTTGCGACGCGCTCGCCGGCTGCGCGAATGCGGCGTCGCGGCCGCACCCGTGCGTCTGCCTCGCGCCATCGTACTGCTGGCAGCAAAACGAGAAGACGCGGCTGTGGCGTGTGCGCTACGTCGACCTCGGCGAGCGCGCGCGACGGCACGAGGTGCGACGTGCCCGCAACGCCGTCGCGGGGCTGCGGGCGAGTGCGACGGCGACGTCGACGAGCGACTGCCCGTGTGCGTACCATGCAGGCATGCAGACGTGGCTGCCCGTGATGAAGATGCCGTGTGGTGCCGAGCGCGAGCTTGTGCAGCCGTCACCCGACGCGAAGGGGCCGATGCAGTCGCAGCAGATCGATGGCGATGTGGCGACGCACAGTGACGACAAGGACAGCAGCGTCGCCGTCGTCGTCGACGCGAGCGAGACAACGACGCGCAGCGAGCGCGCCCGTCGCGTGCGCACGACGCTGCGGGTGCTGACGTGGAATGTCATGTTTGATCGCTTCAGCAACCAGCCCACCCCACTCGGCATGCCAGGCATCGACTGGTGCTCGCCGCAGCGCTACCCGGTGTTGGCGCGCTGCATTGCCGCCGAGGACGCCGACGTGGTGGGCATGCAGGAGGTCGAGCAGCCGTTCCTGACGTACCTGGCGGCGCAGCCGTGGTGCCGCGACAACTACATCTTGTCCTGCGCACCGGACAGCGGTGTGCTGCTGCCGTGGGGCGTCAGCATGCTCGTGCACCGGCGACGACTGCCCATTGTACACATGATGCACGTCAATGTGCCGGCGTGGAGTGGGCACACGTCGCTCATGCCGGTGGCCACGCTGCGCACGCCACACAGCGGCAATGTGCACATTGCCGTCGCCCACCTGCTCGCGCCCTTTACGCAGGGCAACACAAACGCGCGGCCGGCGCAAGACGCGGTGCTGCGGCAGCGGCTGACGCGCAGCATCAGCGGCGACTGCATCGTCATGGGCGACTTCAATGACTGGCCCGGCAACGAGTTTGTCATGCCGCCCGAGGCGCAGTTTGCCGAGTGCTGGCCGCTGCTGCACCCGCACGATCCGGGCAAGACGATGGACGAGAGCAACGCGTTTTGCAAGCTAAAGATTGAGGAGGCGTTCTTTGGCCGCTCCGACAAGGTTTTTGTCCGCAGTCGCCGTCTGCGACCGGTGTCGGCCCACCTTGTCGGCACGCGTAGCGTGAATGACGTCAATGGCAACACGGACGCCCCTGCGTATCTCTTCCCGTCCGACCACTATGGCGTCAGCGTCACGTTTGCCTTGTCGTAGTCGTCACACAACAATACGTGTGTGCGCGTAGTGTGTGTGCGTGTGCGTGTGCGTAGTGTGTCGTGCGCATTCCCCAACCATTTGCGTGTTTGTCATGTAGTGCGCTAGTGTGCAACACACTGTGTGTGTTTGTGTGTGTGTGGACGATAGGCAAGGTAGCCACTAGCATGCAGCGCTGCTGCAGTCGCATGTGTGCGATGGCGCTGACGGCGTGTGCGCCGCTGCGTCTGCGGCAGCTGACGTGTGCGAGGTCATGTGGCAGCGTGCGCTACGCGAGTACGCAAGGCACAACGACGACGACAAGTGCAGCAGCAGCAGCGACGACGGCGGCCAGTGACGTGACGGCTGGCGTCTCGCTCGACTTTGACTATGACCCCATGGCGAGTGTGCGTCATGATGCGGCGGTGCAGACGGCCGCGCAGCATCGCGAAGACGTCGCCCGTGCACTGCTGCCACCGCCACCACAGCTGCCCTCGCCACCGCCGGCAAGCGCGGTCGCGAAGGTGTGCGCGTACCTCGAGCAGCACCCCGTTGACGAGCTCATTGTGCATGCACAGGTGCAAGTGACGCACGTACAGCGCCTCGGCGACGGCGTCGAGGAGCGTGTCACACGCGAGCCGTGCGCGCTTGCCGAGGCGCTGGCCTTTGCCCGGCAGCAGAAGATGCATCTTGTGCAGATGGGCGCACACGACGACGTGGCGTTTTGTCGCGTGCGTGACGAGCGCGTGTGGGTGTGTCGCCTCGTGCAAGCCGAGGTGGACGCGCATGCGGCGGCGGCGGCCACGGCGACTGGCGCGCCAGTCGCAGGCAGTGTGCACGGCGGCGACGGTGACCGGGCGAGTGCAGCCGCCGCGACGGCGACGCGCACGTCACGCGGCGGCGGCGGCGCTGCTGCAGCTGGCGGCAGTGGCAAGCTGCGCGCGCTCGTCGATCACGCCTTCCGCGACGTGGTGGATGCACACTTTGTCGGCTGGCGCAGCAAGAAGGTGTGCGACGACCTGCGCAAGGGCCACCCAGTGAAGCTGACGATACGCGACTTTCAGTCGCCCGAGGCGGCGGTGCAGAAGCTGCGTGAGATGTGCAGCGCACTCAAGACGCACGCCGAGGCGACGCAGGTGTACCACTACTACACGAGCATCACCGCCAATGACCGCGAAGCGAGCGTGACGCTGTCGCCGGCGATGGCGAACAAGTCTGGCACCGTGTCGAGGACGGTGCGCCACCCCGGCGAGAAGGAGTGGACACACGCGCTGACGCGCATGCAGGAGGCGTGTGCGAAGGTCGGCCGTGCGGGCACCTATGTCAAGTCGAACAAGCTCAAGCCACGCAACCTCGGCGCCACCCTCTACCGCGTCGACAAGTATGGCCGTCGCATTGACTAGCGTCTGTCGCCGTCACTGTTGCTGTGCTCGCATCGCTCTATGTGTATGTATGTATGTATGTGTATGTGTGTATATATGTATGTATATATGTTCTTGTCTTGTTCATTGCTAGTCTACCACACAAAACAAGGACAGAAGTGTCTCTGTGTGCAAAGAAGACTGGTTGTGGCGACAACAAGCAGACACGCGCGCGTGTGTTTGTGTTTGTGTGTGTGACGCGAATGCAGCCAGCAGGTGGCAGCACGGCGCCGATGGCGTCAGCGGCTAGTGGCGGCGGCGGCGTTGTGCGTCGTGGACGTGGCACCTTTCAGCACCGTCTACGCACCGAAGAGCATGAGCAGCAGCTGCAGCAACATCACCGTGACGCAGCGGCGACAGCAGACACGCAGTCGAATGTGACGTCGGTCGTGACGAGCGTCATGCTGCCACTGTCGACGCTCGGCCCACGCAGTCGTGGCGAGCTGCTGTCGGCGGCCAACACCGCAACGACAAGCGGCAACAGCGGCACTTGTGGAGCGGCTGCGACGACAGCAGCGACGGTCGCAGGCGACGACGGCACCGACACGTCAACAGCAGGGCAGCCAGCGACGGCGACAGACACAGTGGCTGCTGCCGCCACCACCACCACGACAGCGACAGGTGGCGATGTGAACAACAACAGCAACAACAACAACGATGCCGTCGGTGACGACGACGACGACGTCGAGGCGGCGTTGGCGGTGCTGACGCAGCCGCTGAAGAAGGACATACCCTTGACGACGATGCCTACGTGGCGTGACAACTTTGGCGCCTATGGCGACGGCACCGGCAGCGAGGCCACCGACACGGTGCGTCAACTCTTCTTCCGTGGTGAGAAGCGGCGGCGGTACTGTGTCATTGTGGGCGATCTGCAGACGACGGAGCGTGTGGTGACGCTCAACTTGTTCGGCCATCGCGGCCTGAAGCCGTTTCAGCTGCAAAACAAGCTCATTCGCCTCATCAACTTGTCCATTGGCAGGCCACGTGTACGGCGCAACGAGGACGGCACGGTGGTGACGGCCGAGGCGGCGGCCGACGGCGACACGAAGAGCAGCAACGAGGACCAGGACAAGGAGCAGGCCGAGGCGGTGAGTGCGCACAGTGACAAGGCAGACGTGGCGACGACGGCGACGACGACGACAACAGCAGCAGCGTGCCATGACGCGGCGCAGTACACGGACGTGGACCACTACCTCGAGAGCGTCGACGAGGTGGTGCCGCTGACGGTGCAACACGCGGCCGACGGCGCCAACGCGTCAGGCAACAACAACAGCAACAGCGGTGGTGGTGGTGGCAGGGAGCTGAGCCTGGCCAACAGTCCGGTGCTGACAGCGCGCTACTTTGACTCGCTGACCGAGTACTTTTTGCGTGAGTTTCGCTTCTTGTTCAGCATGGCCGACGTGCGCACGCACAATGTCACGATTGACGTCAGCCTCGGGGCGGCGTACTATTGCCTGCCGCGCCACTTCTCCTACTCGACGCCGCTGCGGCACGCGACGTTTGGCGAGTTTGTGGAGCGCATGAACCAGGAGCTGCTGCAGCTGTACTTTATTCGTGACTGCCCGGCGTGTGTGTCGCGAGCGGTGGACATGGAGTGCGGTGACATCAACCACGAGGCGACGTTGCGCATGGTGCGCATTGTGTTCTTCTCGAATGAGCGGCAAAGTCGCAGTGTTGCGCGGGCCATGTGGGACAGCGAGCGCAACGCCTTTCGCCTCCTCGACGTCGAGAATGTCGGCGTGACGTTCAACTGGACCGTCTTCTCGCTCGACGAGACGTCGGCGGTGCTGGCGAGTCGCAGGCAGCAGCAACAGCAGCAGCAAGGTGGCATCACGACAAGTGCAGGTGCGACGACGGCCTCGACGAGCAGCGGCAACAACAACAGCAGCAGCAGTGCCGGCCATGACGCGGTGATGCGCAACAAGACGGTGGCGTACCCGTTCGAGGTCGAGTTCCGCGCCTTTCGACGGTGGCGGCAGTCGGGCGAGCACCCGGCCGGGCAGTTGGCGCAGGCCATTCTTGACCGCCTGTCACACGCCGAGAACAACTTCATTCACCACGGCTCGAGCGTCGGGTACGAGCGCATGGACTTGACCGACGTGTGCGAGATCGACGCCGCGTCTGAGGACTTCAACGTCGAGCACATTGTCGTCGACCACATCACACGCAGCCGTCCGCGCGGCACCGACATTCTCGTGGACAATACAACCTCGCTGTTCATCGAAAACTTTGCCGCGGCGCGGCAGCTGAAGGAGAAGATTGCGCAGTATGGCGCGAGCAAGGTCGCCGCGATGCAGAGCGCGACGAATAACAACTACCTGCGTGGGCAGACGCGCCGCTACGCGCGTGGCATGGCTGGACGCGGACGCTACGGCCGCGGCAGTGGTGGCCGCGACGATGACGAGTCGCTGTACAGTGGTGGCAGTGGTGGTGGTGGCTGGCCGCAGGCGTCGTTTGCGTCGACGAACGCTGCTGCGCTGCCGGACGATGTCATGGCCGAGGCACTGAAGCCGCCGTCGAAGCTGACGTTCTTTCGCTCGCGCGGGTCGACGATACACTGGAAGTTTCGACCCACCCGCACCGTCGAGGAGAACATTGCACCCATGGCCGAGGCGCTGCGCTTTGTGCAGCTTGTGCTCAACACTGCCAATGACATTGAGCGCACCTCGGCACGCGGTGGTGTCGGCCCCGAGGCCATCTAGCTAGATAGCAAGTGTACACTCACAAGCACACATAGGCAGCGGTGTGTATGTGTGTGTGTGTGTGTGCTGTACGTATAGGTGTAAGGCGGTATGTGCGAACGTGTGACGGCATGCATGTATGTGCGCAACGTGTGAGTGTGTGTGTGTGTGCTCGAGTGACGTGACGTTGCGCACACGTTTGCCTGTTGCCCTTGTTGGCGTGTAGCAACGAGTAGGACGCGACACACACACAGTCACACACGCAGTCACGCAGTCGTATTTACAGTCACACACATACACAGTCTACACCCGTCGCGTCATGTCGAGCGAGTACGAGGCGTACATCAAGTTGCAGGAGCAGGTTGAGTTGACCAAGACGACCTTTCTGCGCGAGCTTCGCGAGGCCCTTGACCTGGTCAAGGTCGAGTGCCCGATCCTGACGCGCGTCGGCGATGGCACGCAGGACAACCTCTCCGGCTTCGAGAAGGCCGTCACGGTGCGCGTGAAGGACATTGCGGAGGCCAACTATGAGGTGGTGCACTCGCTTGCCAAGTGGAAGCGCATGACGCTTGGTGACCACAAGTTCCCGGTCGGCAAGGGCATCCTGACCGACATGCGTGCCCTGCGCGTCGAGGAGGTGCTCGACAACACCCACTCGGTGTACGTTGACCAGTGGGACTGGGAGCTCGTCATGCGGCCGGAGGAGCGCACGATTGACTTTTTGCAGGCGACGGTGCGCAAGATTTATGCGGCGATGCGGGCGACGGAGCAGGCGCTGTGTGCGCGCTACAGCGAAATGGAGCCGATGCTGCCGCCGACGATCACGTTTGTGCACAGCGAACAGCTGCTGCGCCGCTACCCCGACCTCGACCCCAAGTCGCGCGAGCGCATGGCGGCGCGCAAGTTCGGCGCCGTCTTCCTCATCGGCATTGGCGGCAAGCTGACGAACGGCGACCGCCACGACGCGCGCGCGCCCGACTACGACGACTGGTCGTCGCCCGTGTCGGTGGACGAGTCGTCGGTCGGCTTCCCGCCCGAGGACGGCGCGGCGGCACCGCACCCGTCGGTCAACGCCATCGTCTCGCTCGCCGGCCTGAACGGCGACATTCTCGTGTACAACCCGATGCTTGACGACGTGCTCGAGCTCAGCAGCATGGGCATCCGCGTCGACCCGGCGACGATGAAGCGTCAGCTTGACCTGACGGGTGATGTCGATCGCCTGCAGTATGGCTGGCACCAGCGCCTCGTGCGCGGCGACCTGCCGCAGACGATTGGCGGCGGCATTGGCCAGAGCCGCCTGACAATGTTTCTGCTACGCAAGAAGCACATTGGTGAAGTGCAGTGCAGTGTGTGGCCGCTCGAGACGCAGCGCAAGTACGCCGTCCTCTAGCGACGCACGCCCACTCACAATTGACCTCCTCTCACTTACTTAACACCGTCACTTTTCTCACGCACTGTGATGGTACGCTATTGTGTATGTGTGTATGTGTGCAAATATGTGCGTTTGTGTGTCAAGTAAGCAGACTGTGTGCACATGTGTGCGTATGTGTATGTGCGTTCGACACGAAGCATTGTGCAACAAATGTATGTGCTTGTGTATCTGCATGTCTGTGTGTTTGTTGTGTGTGTGCAAACAATGACAAGCAGATGCAACAAAGTGCGTAAGGGCTACATGTGTGTATGTGTTTGTGTACGTGAAGGCGCGGCTGCGTAACATTCGGTCGAGTATGTGAGCAATTGTTATGTGTGTGTGTGTGTGTGTGTGTGTGTGTGGACAAGCAGGCAGGCAGTCGAAGCTACGCAGGCGTAACTACACATAGGCGTGCCATGACGTTGTCGTTTGCTTTCTCGCGTTCGTGTGCAAATGTATGTATATTGTATGTGTGTGTGTGTGTGTGTGTGTGTGCATGTGGCACACTTGTGTTGTAGATGCATTCTTTTCTGTGCTACTCGCACACGCATGCACACACACACAAACACAAATGGTTATGTGGTATGTGCGTGTGTGTGTGTATGTGTTATAACATGTGTATGTATGCGTGTGTGTGTGTGCGTGTGTGCAAGACATGTGCTTGTCTGCATGGCATGTTGTGTTGCACCTTGCTGCTGTTGCTGTTTGCACGCTACGCGCAAGTCCTACACGTACACGTACACCACACACATACACACACCACGCGCTCGTATACTCGCTCTGTGCTTGTCGCTGCCGCTGCCGTGACACCAGTCAGTCTACGCCGTGTACACACGACGGCTGCCAGCAGCACTTGTCCACCACACGCAATGACGTCCATCTACGACTTTCAGGTCAACGGCGCTGACCACAAGCCGTATGACTTGGCGCAGCACAAGGGCCACCCGCTGCTCATCTACAATGTGGCGAGCCGCTGCGGATACACCAAGGGTGGCTACGAGACGGCCACGGAGCTGTACAACCGCTACAAGGACACGGGCTTCACCGTGCTCGCGTTTCCGTGCAACCAGTTCGCGGGCCAGGAGCCCGGCACCGAGGAGGAGATCAAGGAGTTTGCGTGCACGCGCTTCAAGGCCGACTTCCCTATTATGGAGAAGGTCGACGTCAACGGCGACAAGGAGCACCCGCTCTACCACTATCTGAAGAACGCGTGCAAGGGCATCCTTGGCACGACGGCGGTCAAGTGGAACTTTACGTCGTTCCTGGTCGACAAGGACGGCCACGCCGTCGAGCGCTTCTCACCTGGCGCCTCGGCGTCTGAGATTGAGGCGAAGCTGAAGCCGCTGCTTGCGTAGCCGTGCTGTGCGACGCCGTCGCCGCTGCATGCGCGCGCGCGCGCAAAGTGGGTCAACCGATGTATGTTCGTGTGTGTGTGTGTGTGCGAGTGGCAAAGAGAACTGTGTAGCGCACAACAGAAGGCGAGAGTGCAGGCGTGACATGCGCGCACGCGATGCGATGTATGCACGACGAGCACAATTGCATATACACACTCGCGCAAAAGAGAAAGAGAGAGCAAGCAAGGCCGTGGCAGGCACGTGGCAAAGCGATCGAGAGTGGTAGTGGACACGTAAGCAAACATGCACATACACGCACTCAAGCACATATGCACAAAAAACAAGTATGCAAAACACACACATATACATACACACACACACACAAAAGACAAGGTAAGCGAAGCACATAAGTGGCGCATGTTTTCTTCTGCGACGTTGTTGCGTTTGTTGCGTCGTGTCGGTCTTTGTTGTTATTGTTGTGTTGCAGTCACGCGCGCGCACACGGGTGCGTGTCGTGTGTGCGTGCGCCTGTGTGTGCGTGTGTATGTGCAACGTGTCGCCTTGTGTCTTTGTCTTCTATGTATACGTATATGCGTGTAGACGTTGTGTTGTGCGTCGCAAACACATACGCACACACGCACACCGATGTTGCGTGCGAGCGGGCGGTGTGCGGCGCCCGTGTACTGCAGCGTGATTGACGTGACACGCCTGCACTCGTCACTGATGTCTGCGCGAAGAGTATTCCCCATTCGCGTCGAGCTCGGCGACGGCGTGACAAGCTGCACCCCGGCGGAGCTGCAGGACAAGCTTGACCACATGCTCGCACGCTCGCAGCGCTTCGCCACGACGCGCACCGGCAATGTGTACAACCCGGACGAGACGGTTGCGACGACGGTGCTGGCGTACCAGCGATACATTGTCACGGGCAACATGCGTGGTGGCTACATCAAGGGCGACCATCGCTACGGGCCACGCCTCACCGGCTATTCGGGCGCCACACCCAAGCCAGGCCTCAACTGGAACGGTGACGACTTGTAGTCTCTGCATATGGTTGTGTGTGTGTGTGTGTGTGTGTGTGCACAAGATATCGCCTGCTTTCTCTGCCTCGACACACACACACGTGCAGACTTTCTGTGCATGTGTCGGTGCATGCCGCATTGTTCTTTGCCTAGTCTTGTGTGTTGAGAGCAAGCAGCAGTCATACTTTGCGTGTGCGTGCGACGAGTGCGTGAGAAAGAGCGTGAGTGTGTGTACATCATGGAGTATGCAGAGGCAACTGTTGGCGATGCCGCCGCCAACACTGCTGCAGCAACCGACGATAGTGTGCTCGCGACGGAGCAGCAGCAGCAGCAGCACTACGAGGCGACAAACGGTGACGTGAACACGACCGACGCCGCTGCCGCTGCTACAGCGACAACAGCAACATCTGACGAGCATGCAGCGCCAACAGCGGCAGCCGCGGCGACGATGTACGACTCGCTGTATCAGCTGCGTCGTGTGCGGCGTGCGCGGACGCAGTATGAGAAGCTGCAGCGGCCGCCGAACATTGCGCCCGGTGAGCCGGTGCCGAGCATAGAAGGGTGGGTGGTGTTTGTGCGCGGTCTGCCGCCGACGAGCACCGTCGAGGATGTGCAGCACCTTTTTGTTGGCTTTTGCGCCAACGACCCGGACTACTTTGGCGTCATACGCGAAGTGAAGCTGCCGCTGGACAAGGATTGCTTGTGCTCGGGCTACGCGCTCGTCGAGCTCGAGTCACACGCGGGCTACGCGCGTGCGCTGCGTGAGCTGCACAACACGCCCGTGACGTATGCACCATTCACCACCACCACCACCGACGGCAACGGTGATGCCGCCGCCACAGCAGCGGCAACAACACCTATACAACCGCTGCTGCACGTGTCACCAGCCTTCTTGGCCGAAGAGGACGACGAGGACGAGGACGACGATGCTGCTGCCGCAGCGCAGATGACGTCGTCGTCGTCGTTGCTCGCGATGGCGCCTGGTGAGAAGCGCGTACGCGATGGCGGACTGGCAACACGCAACGATGACGCGGCCGAGCGTGACGCACGTCAGGTGCGTGTCGAGGAGGAGGACGATGACGAGTAATATATATATACGTGTATACATGTCAATGTGTGTGTGTAGACGGTGTAAGCATGCCTGTGTACGTGCGTGTGTGTGTGCGTGTGTTTGTGTGTTTGTGTGTGTGTGTGTGTGTGACACAGTGCACGACATATTGCTTGTTCATCGCTGCTAGCACACACGCACACGTGTACACATACAGGCGTCATGAGCTGTGTTGCGGCCGACGGCGTGGCCGTGTCGAATGTGCCCTTTGTCTTGTTCGAGTGCATGTGCATGATGATGTTTGTCGCGAGCGCCGTTGCGGTGCGACGCATGCGTAGTACACACGAGCTGCGCATGCAGCAGCGCTACGAGCGACTGAGTCGCCTCGAGCTCGGCGTCAGCAACAACATCATGGGCGCCGTGGGCGTGGGTGGGGGCGGCGGTGCTGCGGCGACAACCACATACATTGGCGACGCGGCAGCAGCAACAGGCGCAGTGCCTGTAGTGGTGCAGTAGCGTCATATACAAACAGAAGTGAACATGCATGTGTGTGTGTGTGTTGCTCTCACTCTCTCACTGTGTATGTGTGTATGTGTGCATCACTTCTCTTCTTTTGTGTGTATGTGTGTAGTTGCGCATAGCACGCGTGCTTGTGTGTTCGCCTTACTGTGTGTGTTTGCGGTCACGGTCGTCATGTACAGCGCCGTTGACGACGCCGAGGCGGTGCGGGCGCGGCAACGCGCCCACGTCGATCACCTCTACCCTCAGCTGCCACCGGAGCAACAGGCATACTTTGGCAACATCAGCAGCTATCGACGTGTACAGATACCGCGTGCGGGCAGTGGCGAGGACGACGACGACGCCGCTGCACTGCCACCGGCGGCCCTCGCAGATGGCCATGCCTACCACCACGACAACGACAACGATGACGACAAGGCCAGAGAGGACGACGCGGCCGCGACAGGGGGTGGTGTGACGGCAGATGAGGTGCAGCAGCTGTGCGCGCAGCTCGCTGCCGCGACGGCGTCAACGACGCTGCCGATGGTAGCTGTTGTACAGCTACCACAGTCATCAACACAGCAACAGCCGCAGCCGCCTCTGCCGCAACAACGCGCGCGACTGCCCTTCTCGACACAGCCGTACACACCGCCAACGTCACCGCAACCCGTCGTCGCCCACGCGCCGGCCGCGCCGGCGCTGCACGCCGTCGAGGTGCAGCCACACCGCAGCACCCCCCACACCCCCCACACAGCAACGGCAATCGGCGGTCAGCCCACGCAGACGACGGCAGCAGCGACGACAACAGAGGCGCTGTTGTCGCCGTCACCGCTGCCGCGACCTGCAGCGCCCGTGGCAGCCGCAACGACGACGACGCCATCGTCGTCGAGCAATGCCCACGCGCTGGGGCTGCCGTGTGCACGCGACGACAGCGGCAGCAACGCCAGCCCTGCCATTGTGTACGTCGCGCCTACACAACAACAACAGCAGCAGCAGGCGCAGCAGCAGCAGCCGTATCTTGTGCAGCGACCACCGTTTCCGCTCGTCATGCGTGGCATGTCCGACGAGGACAGCAGCGCAGACGAGGCAGAGGCGCAGCAACCGCAGCAGCAGCAGCAACAGCAGAAGCACGAGGGCAGCGACAAGGACGTCGCGCAGTGCACTTTCCGCCCTGCCATCAATGCACGGTCGCGTGCCATTGTACATCGCTACTACGAACGGGCCGTACGCACGCGTCGCGGCAACACACGACGCACACGCAACAACAGCAACAGCAACAGCAGCAGCGACAATGACGACGATGACAACAGTGACGACGACGACGAGGCTGCCCAGCCGCGGTCGTGTGGTGTGCGCGCATCGGAGCGGTTGTACCGCCACGCGCGCGCAGCGGAGGCGCGTCGACGCGACCTGGCTACACTGCAGGCGCTCGAGGAAGCTGCAGCAGCGGCTGCTGCGGAGGCTGCACAGCGTCGCAGACGACGTGGCAGCAGCAACAAGGACGACGACGACAATGACCAAGGCGATGACGAGGTGGCGTCAGAGCAGTCGCGACGGCAAGCGGCGGCCGCACTGCAGCAGCGTCGTGCCGTGTTTGCGCGACTGTACGCCGATGCGCAGCGCTACAACCACAACCGCGATGAGCGTGAGCGCCGCCTCGCTGAGCTGCGTGAGCGCGAGCGTCGCCTGCTGCACCCACCATCGGCCGCACAACGAGCGGTGTTGCTCGACGCGGCGATGGCCGGCGACGACGACGCCGCTCATCATCATCGGCGCCGTCATCACTCGCGCGACGGCGACGACGTGGACGCGCGCTGCCTGACCCTCGCCCTGCATCGCCGTCGACACGGCCACCGCAACAGTGGCGCCGATGCGACGACGACTGCTGGTGTGGCGACGATGACGGACGACGGCGACGAGGAGAGTGACACGGAGGCGGCGGCGACGGCGGCGGCCGCGACGCCGACGCTCTCGGCGAAGGCGAAGGCGCAGCTGTTCGAGCGACTGTCGCGGCCAACGACGGTGTCGAAGAAGCTCGTGACGGTGCTGTCGGAGCAGGCGGCGGCGGCGGCGGCGCGGCGCGCGCGCGTGCGAGCAGGCAAACACGCCGAGCTCGTGTCGTTGGCGCAGCAGACGTGGCCCACACCGGCGGGCAGCCTGACAATGTCAGACCTGGACGCGCACAACGCCGCCTACCTGTGCGCTGACGGCGCGTGACGGTGACGTCGTGTAGACGGGGACACGCACATGCAGACTGGCATGCGTGCACAGGTGTGTCGACGGAGTAAACATATACACACGCGCGCCAACACATGCACAGGCGTGCAGGCCGATGTACGCAGTGCATTTGTATTTATATACACAAGCACATGCGCGCACGTATGCATCGCTGCGACGGCAGCTATAGACGAGGTGATGTCAGTGTACATACACATACACACATCCACGGACAATTGTGACATGTTGTCACGGTGCGTATATATACACATACGCACGCACACGCATGCATACGTGTATACGTTGTTTGTGTGTGTGTGTGTGTGTATAGTTGACATTGTTGTATCGTTTTGTTACGAGCAGCTGCAGCAGTCGCTGCATGACGACATGGCTGCACATGTTTTGTGTCTGTGTCTCCCTAACTTTGTCAATGCACACCTGTATGTTGTTTGTGCACTCGTAGTGCACACACTCACAGTCACACGCACACACTCACAGTCACAGACACATGCACATGTCTTCTGCGTCGTCGTTTCGCAAACATGTGAAGGGCAGCGGTGGTGCATACACGGCGGCGTACCACGAGCTGCTTGGCAAGACGCCGTGGATTGTTGTGCGTCGACTGCTGCAGATGCCGCCGCCCTCACAGCGCAGCCCTTTGGCCTCAGCACAAGAGCAACAGCAACAGCAACAGCAACAACAGCAACAACAACAGCAACAGCAGCGACAACACGAGCAGCTGTCCGAGGGCGATGTGGCGACGGTCTTCTCGCAGTTTGGCAACGTGGTCGATGTGCGTTTTGTGCGTCACCGCAGCACCGGCGCCTTCCTCGGCACCGCCTTTGTGTGCTTTGCTGATTATCGTAGCAGCATACTCGCGGCCGACGCGATGAACAGCGATGTCGAGCGTGGCGAGTGCGTGACACTGACAGCTGCGCAGCACAGTCAAGCAGCTGCCGCTGCTGCTGCTGCTACGAACAACACTGCAGGCCGTCTGTACAGTGGCATTGTCGTCGAGCGCTGTGACGCGGTCGAGGTGACGGCGTTGTGCGGCCCACACGTCGAGACGTACCCGCAGTGGTTGCAGCGACGCTCACTGCCGCGTCACGGTGCAACGCTGCAGTGACTGCTACCTGACATACAAACACACCTACGCACATACACGTGAATGTGAGCGCATGTCTGCGTGTGCGTGTCATGCAACTGGCGCTTGTTGTTGTTGCTGCTCTAGCGCACAGGTTTTGTATTCGTATGCGTGTTTGTGTGCGCATCTATGCGTGTGTGCCACATTGCTTACAGTACATACAGTAGACGACGTACACACACACACACACACACATACAGAGAGAGTGAGAGAAGCACGCGCGCGTACTTACGCGAGTGCGCACATGTGTGGCGGGCGCGTGTGGCGAGAACAGAGTCAATAGACGTACAGAATATACACACACACATACAGATACAAATACATACACAGTAGTATACGGACACATACTGTGCCTAGCTACAAAACAATACGTGTACACATATATATTTGCATCTACCGTAATATAGCGTTGCTGCTACGCTGCACACACACACACACAAGACGACAACGCACACACTCGCTCCGTTGTCTCCTCCCTGCTAGCAAGGTCAACAACTCTACAAACAAACGCACCCCTACACCTCTCTTCCGCCACCCTACTCCGACGTGTTGTCCTTCTTCCGTTGACGTGCTTGCAGACACACACACACGCACGCGCAAACACACATATTGACACATACAGTGACGTATATATACATATATATATATATACGCAAGCTTGCAGACACGCACACGAACAAGCGTGTGGCCACACTGCGCATGGATGCGTGCGTCGAGCGACTGCGCCACGGTGACGTGTCGGCGGTGGGTGACCTCGTCACGTATGCGCTGCTGCCGCGAGTCTTCCCTGAGGGCGTCGTGGGGCGACAGCTGTACACACTGCTCGCGCAGTTGCTCGTGCGCGAGGGCCGGCGTCTGCAGCTCCTCACGCGCGCCACCCGCGCCGCGTCGCTGCCATCGGAGCACTACCTGCCCCTCGGCGCCGCACTCAGCGGCCACAGCGACAGCAAGGCGAGCCTGAGCAGTCTGCCAAGCAGTGGCAGCAGTGGCAGTAGCAACAGCGGTGGCAGCGGCGGCAGCGTTGCTGCTGGTGTTGCCAGCAACAACAACAACAACAGCAAGAACAGGAACAACAGCGGCCATGGCGAGGGCGCGAGCAACGGTGTGTGTGGCAATGCGCTCGCGTGTGCGCAGGCAACAACGTCGGCCGCGTCACGCGCCGCCGTCGCGTTGCCGCTGCCGAGCGCAGACGCGTTTGACGCACTGCGCGTCCTTGCGATCGTCGGCGCGCGGCGCGGCGGCGACGGCGCGGCGGTGCGTGAGGTGCTGCACAGCATGGGCGTCTCGCACTGCCGTCGCATGTCACTCGACGCGTACTTTGCCTGCACCGATCGCACACGACTGTACATGACGGTGCGCTTCGTGCAGCTGCTGATGCGCACCCTGCCGTGTGCCGCACACGAGCTGCTGTCGGTCGTTGCGCATGTGCAGCTGCTGACGAATGGCACACGCACCACACGACCCTCGTCGTTACCGCAACAACAGCAGCAGCTGCCACCGCAGCCGCCACCACCACACGCCCTCCTCACGCAGCCAGCGCCATCGTCGTCGCTGTCATTGCCACAGCCGTGGCCACCGCCGTCGTCGGTGTCGCTTGCTACGCTGCAGACACGCTCACCGCCCGCGCTGGCGATGATGGCGGCGACGGCGTCGTCGTCGTCGAGCGCGGAGCCGATGCTCGTCAGCATTCACAGCACCGCAAGCAATGAGCAGGCGCGCATGGCGAGCACGTACACATACCATCACAGCGCGCAGCAACAAGCACAACAAGCACAAAACAACGGCAACAACAGGTACAACAGCAATGGTAGCTGTAGTCGCGAGCACAGCACGGCGTCAGCAGCAACGACAGCGACGACGACACAGCAGCCGCAGCTGACATCTGTGACAACAACACCACTACCGCTAGCTGCCGCTGCCGGCGGCGGCAATGGCGCCTCGGTGTACATCAATGGCACACTGCACGACGCTGAGCTGACGCTGTACCCCGGCAGACGCTACCGCGAGCTGCCCGCGCGACCGCAGCACGCGCCACCAGCACAGAATCCGCTGTACGTCGCGCCACGCAAGCAGAGCAGCAACAGCCGCAGCAGCGGTGGTGATGGCGGCGGCGGCGAGAGTGTGCAGTGGCTGCGACCCCAGTTGCCACCGCCTGTCATTGCCTTTGTATGCTACTATGGCCTCGGCTGTGTGCCGGTGCTGCCACGCCTCGGCGACAACAGTGCCACACATGACGTGACGCAGCCGCCACCGCAGACACGCAATGACAGCACGTCAATGACGACAGCAGCAAGCAACAATAGTAGCAGCAGTGGTGGTGCTGGCAGCAGTGCTGTACAAGCGCTGCAGCTGTCACTGCCGTGTGCGGCGCCACCACAGCGACCCTACACGGTGCGCCCACGCACACTGCCAGCGACTACAATGACGACAATATCGACAACAACGCAGGCGATGCCGACCGCGTCGTCGATCAATGTGCAGGCAACGACGACAACAGCAACAGACGCGACGGCGCGTGATCGCGCAGCAACGGCTGCTGCTGCGCGTACAGCCACAACAGCGTCGCCGCCGCCGTCGTCAACAACAACAACAACGACGACAACAACAATGCCGCAAGTGCACAGTACGGCAGTCGCAACTGCACAACAAGGCGACAGCACGCCAGCGCTGTTGCGCAGTTACTTGTACGACGGCGACGTGTACAGCTGGGGCTGCGACTGCTACAGCGCACTCGGCACGACGACGGCCGCGGCAACATCACGACCTGTCTCCTCGTCCACCTCGTCAACAACAACAACGACCACGACGACGACAACAACGGTGTCTTCGTCATCGCCGTCGCCGCATACGCCGTCACGCAGCACAAGCATTGCCACGACAACACCGCCGCTCGCCCACGCCGCCGCGTCGACGCCATGCGTGCCCGTGACGATCGGCACCGGCAATGACGCGGACGCGCTGACGCCGCAGCTGCCGTTGTTGTTGTCGCTGTCGTATGAACACTTTGCCCTGACGCCGTCGCGTGTGCGGCTGCCAGCGACGCTGACGACGGTGGTGCATGTTGTGTGTGGCTACTCGGTCACGTACCTTGTCAGCGGTGACGGCGCCCTCTACGGCTGCGGGCGTAGCGAGCGCGGTCAGCTGGGCATGTCGGCGGCCGCGTCACGCGAGCACGCCCACAGCGGCGTGCGTGCACTGCAGCGCATTGCACTGCGCGGTGACGAGCATGTCGTGTGTGTCGCCTGCGGTGGCGCCAGCGCGGTGGCGTTGACGCGCGAGGGCCGGCTGCAGATGTGGGGCGATAACACGTGTGGACAGTGCCTGCGCAGTGAGGCGACGGCGTGTGTGTATGGGCTGCCGGAGCAGTACAAGGCGCACGCGCACGCGGCCGTCACGGAGGTGGCGTGTGGCGTGCGCTTCGGACTAGTCACCTTCGCCAATGGTGTGCTGGGGGTGTGGGGTCTGCCGCCGTGTGGTGTTGGCGGCACAGCAGCAGCAACAACAGCAACAGCAACAACGCAGTCGACGACGCACACACGAACGCCTACGAAGTCGTCAGCGAGCATCAGCAATGGTCATCGTCGTGCACCCGTGGTGTGCCTACGCAAGATACGCGCACTACCGCCACCAGCAGCAGCACCAGCAGCAGACGCTTCGTCGTCGTCGGCGTCGTCGTTGCGTGACGCGTATGCGCACGTGTTCGCTGGCCCGTGGCACGCTGTTGCGGTGTCGCGGTGCGGTGTCGTGTACACGTGGGGCAGAGGTGCACGTGGTCGGCTCGGTCACGGCGACACGAGCGACGAGGCGCAGCCGCGTGTGGTGGCGGCGCTGCGTGCGTTCGTCGTGACGGCGGCGGCGTGTGGTGAGGCACATACGTTGCTGCTGACGCACACGGGCGCGGTGTATGCGTGTGGCGATGACGCACACGGTCAGCTCGGCCTCGCCACCGTCGCAGCAACAGCAACAAACGCGAGCAACAAGCGCAGCAGCAACGGTGACGGCGATGGCGGTGCTACTGCTGTTGTTGACGACGCGACCATGTGCACCACACCGACACTTGTCGCCCTGCCTGCCCCGGCCCTCGCGGTAGCATGTGGGGCGTGGCATACGTGTGTGCTGCTGTGCGATGGCGATGTGCTCGTCTGCGGGGCGGCGCGCACGTCTGGCGTCGGCCTCGGTCGTGGCACCTGCACACGCGCCCTGGTCCACGCACACCCATCGCTGTGTGCGCTGTCGCTCAGCAGCGGTCTGTATCACAGCAGCGTCCTCGCACTGCGTCGTCGCACACGGCTGACGTTGCTCGGCACCTCGCGCTACGCGAGTGAGCTGTCGCGCATCGACGAGGCACGTGAGAGCAGCAACAACAGCAAGGACAAGGACAAGGACGATGTCAGCATGCGTCGTACAGTACAACACGCAAATAACAACAACAGCGGCAGTGGCAGCACGACGCGCAGCAACAGCAACGAGACGGAGGCGGACAAGCCGCCGCGTCGCAGCCGGCGTGGCCGGCGTAGCAGCAGCAACAACAACAACAATGGTGGCGGCGGCAGCGCACGTCGTCGAGGACGAGGCACGCGCGGCACGTCCTTGTCGGCTGTGCGTGACGTTGCGCTTGGCGAAGGTTTTGCGATTGTGCTGCGCGACGATGGCGTGGCCGTTGGCATCGGACTGTGTGATCGCGGTCAGCTCGGCCTCGGTGACGGCGTGCAGCCACGCTCCGGCGACGAGGTGGCGGTGGCGCTGTCGGCGTATGAGCGTGTGCGCATGCCGGCGGCGGCGTTGCCGCTGCAGAGTGTGTGTTGTGGGCCGCACTTTGTCCTCGCACTCGACGCGGGCGGACGCGTGTATGGATGGGGCAGCAACACGTGCGGTGTGCTGTGCACTCGTGCACCAGCGACAACGACAGCAACAAACGGCAAGCAGCAGCAGGAGCATGACGATGATGATGATGAGGGCGGAGAGGGCAGCTGTGGTGCGTTGGGTACGCCGTCGATCGTGTACACGCCGACGCTGCTGCGCGGCTATGACGGTCGTTGTGTTGTGCAAATTGCGTGTGGTGGCAGCTTTGTTGTCGCGCTCGACGACGGTGGTGTGGTGCTGACGCATGGCGAACGTGCGTACTGCGGCCTCGGCCATGACGCGGGCACTACGACTGCTATGACTGCTACTGTGCATGCGTCGCCACGCCACTCGCGCGCTGCGCGCACAACAACGCCGATGCCGTCAACAACAGCAACAACACCGACCGCCGCCACTGTTGCTGCCACTGCTGCTGTGGTGTGCGTGTACGCGCCGACGGTGGTGCGTGCATTGCCACCGCGTGTCATCAGCGTGGCGGCGGGCCGACAGCACGCCGTGGCACTGACGGCCGATGGCGGCATCTTTGCGTGGGGCTGCGGTGTGCTCGGCGTCGACGGCAGCACCGCCTCGGTCGTGCCACCGCCGCCTCGTGAGAGCAGCAGCAGCAGCAGCAGCAGTAATGGCGCTGCTGTCGTCGTTGCTGCTGCTGCAACGGCGGCGGTGGTGTCTGTGCCGACGCGCGTCGCCTTTGCGCAGCCGGTGCGACGGCTCGGTTGCGGTGTGAGCAACACGTACGTTGTCACGAGCGACGGTGACCTGTACGTGTGGGGCGACAATAGTGCGCAGCAGTGCGGTGTCGCTGCAGCGACTGCTGTCTCTGCGGCTGCTGTACACGGTAGTCCGCGTCACGGTCACAGCCACAAGGCAGTGACAACGACGAGCAGCAGCGGCGACGATGCGGCGGGGGTGGTGGTGGTGCCGTGGCCGACGCGTGTGGCGCAACGTGTGCGTGACGTTGCCTTTACGCGACACTGCTGTGTTGTCGTGCACGACGACGGCCGCGTGCGCGTCGCTGGCGCACTGCAGCACCGCGGTCGTGCCTATGTGCTCGACACGTTCGACGCCACACCACAGCCACCTCTGTCGTGGCCTGCCAGTGATGCCAAGCCGACAACAACAACAACGACGACGAGGGCAACGGCAGCGGCGGATGCACTGCCCATGCTGCTCGCCGCGGCACGACGTGACGGTGACGCGCATGCGGCGACTGCACCGCATGTGCAGGGCGACAGCGTCGCCGCCGACGACGACGACAATGGCAGCAGCGTCGTTGCCACGTCGACGGCGTGTGTGCGCTGCTTTGCTGGCTGGGACAGCGTCGTCGTCGTCGAGCAGGAGTTGGCGCGGCCGTCGTGCGGTGACGTCACGCGCGCCGTGGACAAGCTGCGCAGCCTCACACGCGCCGCCTAGTGTGCACGCGTGTATGTGCATGTGTGTGTGTGTGGCGGTGGCGTATGCGTGCATGTACATGTGACGTGCCTGACGTCGCGCAGATGTATGCTATTGCTCTTCGTGTGTGTGTATAGCGGTACGCGTACACGCTTGTATGCACATGTTGCTTGCACATGTTGCTTGCTTGCTTGCTTGCACGTCAGCTGCGTTTGTGTGTGTGTCTGTTTGTGCGAGTGTGCGCGTGTGACGACGACGACGACATGGCCCTGGAGCGCCTCGGTATACTGTACGCGCGCCTCGACGATGCCACGCCCGAGGCGGCGAAGTTTCTCAACCGCTACGTCAACGGCGACGGCGTCATCGTCGGCTGGGGCCTCAACCGCGACGGTGAGCTCGGCACCTGCACGCGGTACAATCTGCTGACGCCATTCATGATTGGCGGCTACGATAAGCCGGTGCGCATGGCGTGCACAGGCATGTCGTCGGTGTGGCTGGGCGTGCGCAGCCTCGTCATTGCCATGGGCAGTGGTGTGTGGGGCGAGCTGGGTGTGGGCAACCCGCACTTTTGTCCGCAGGCCATCGACGATGAGAACCACCTGCCCATCTGCCCTGGTCAGACCGAGGTCACGCGCTTCCTCGCCGGCGACGATGACGCGGCGGTGGATGTGACGGCGGGGTTCGCGTATGTGGTGTGCGTGAGCGCCAAGGGCGACGTGTTTGCGTGGGGCGCGAACAACTATGGTCAGTGCCACCCGGACCTGAACAATGCGTGCTGCGGGTATGCGCAGCGGCGGCACATTGCCGACGAGGTGGTGGTGCAGGTTGCGGCGACCAACTACACGGTCCTTGTGCGCACCTTGTCGGGCGCCGTCTATGGCTGGGGCCTGACGCAGTTGCTCGGCGCCAGTGACGAGGAGCTGCAGGCACAGGCACAGCAGCAGCAGGCGCAGCAGCAGCAGCAACAACAACAGCAACAGCTGCAGGCGGGGGCGGCGGCAGCAGACCTGCACAGCGTCAATAGTAGCAGCACCAGCAGCGGCATGTTTGTCCTTGTACCGAGCGCACAGGGCGGCGAGCGCATCGCCGCGTGTCAGCCGCTGCGCTTGCGTGTGTTCGACCACCTCGGCGGCGACACGACAACCACCGCCGCCGCGAAGAAGGCGGTCAGTGGCAGTCGTCGTCGCAGCGAGGACACGAACAAGCGCAGCGGCAGCGCGTCATCATCGGCGTCGTCCGCGGCGGCGGCGTCGTCGCCGTCGCGTGTTGTGCTGCTGCGTGCGGGGCCGTGGCACTTTGCCGCGGTGACGGCGAGTGGTGCGGTGTACACGTGGGGGCTGGGCAACAATGGCCGGCTCGGGCACGGTGACGAGAGCGACCGCGTGGCGCCGACGCGCGTCGAGGCACTGGCGCAGCGCAGCAGCCGCGGCAACAGCAGCGGCAGCAGCAACAGTGGCACGCCGGATGTTGAGGTGATTGAGGTGGCGTGTGGCAGCTTCCACACCGTCTTTGTCGCCCGCGACGGCGCCGCGTACGCGTGCGGCGACAACCAGGGCGGTCAGTGCGGTGTCGTTGGCGAGGCGGTGGTGCTGGTGCCACAGCGCATGCACATTGTCGCCAACCGCCGCGTTGTGCACGCCGCGTGCGGGCGTCACCACACGACGCTGCTGCTCGAGAGCGGCGACGTGGTGGCGTACGGCACGGGCATTGCCGTGGGCGTTGGTGTCGGCTACGGCATGCGTCACGTGCGCTGTCAGCCCGTGATGGACAGCTTTGCGGCGCTGTGGCTTGCGAGCGGGCCGACGCACGCGTTTGCGCTCGCCGTGCCGCGGACGACGAGCATGCACATCTTTGGCCTGCCGCACCGCGGTGTGCCGTGCGCGGTGCCGTCGGTGGGGCTGAAGGAGGGCGTGCTGTCGTGCGCCGCCGGGGCCGGCTTCACCGTGATGGTCAACCGTCGCGGCAGCTGCTACTCGTTTGGTGTTGGCGGGTGGGGTCAGCTCGGCATGGACGTGTCGCAAGTGCGCACGTACACGCCCGAGCGCGTGCCGGTGGTGCGGCAGGCGACGCGGGTGGCGTACTTTGTCCGCAGCGTCGTGACGCACGTCGCGGCCGGCTTCTCGTTTGCCCTCGCGATCACTGAGGGCGAGCGCGTGTTTGCGTGGGGCAACAACAGCTACGCGCAGTGCGGCCTCGGCGTTGACCCGAACATGCACCAGCGCATTGCGCAGCCGCGCGAGGTGACGTGGCTGTGCGACAAGAAGATTGTGCAGGTGGCGTGCGGCAGCTACTTTGCCCTCGCGCTGAGTGCGGCGGGCGATGTGTACAGCTGGGGCACGATCGAGTGCTGCGGCGTTGGCCTCCACCCGCGCGACGACGAGGTGCCGTGGCACATGCTCATGCGTGATGTTGGTGTGGAGCGGCGCTGTGTGGTGCTGTCGCCGGTGAAGGTGACGGCGCTGCAGCACATTGTACAAGTAGCCGCCGGTGGCTGGCACGCGCTCGCGCTGAACGCCATTGGTGAGGTGTACGCGTGGGGCATTGGCGCGGGCGGCCGCCTCGGCCTCGGTGACCTCGACAACCGCTACACCCCCACGTGGCTGAAGCATTCGGCCTTTTTTACGCGCATCGGCTGTGGCTGCTACACGAGCTACGCACTCGACGACGACGCGCGCCTGTTCCTGTGGGGCGTCAACGAGCACGGTCAGCTCGGCATACCCGCGACGAACAGCGGCGCCGAGGCGGCGGCGGCGGCGGCGGGTGCGGCCACCGGCGGTAGTAGCGGTGGCGTAGCGGCGGCTGCCGTGACGGACATTACGAGCGTCAGCAGCAGCAGCAGTGTGCAGCCGACGCCCGTCGCCGTGCTCGAGCGCGTGCGCGAGGTGGGCCTGGGCAAGCACTACACCCTCGCCCTCACGTACGACGGCACGTTTCACTTTGCCGGCACGCTCGAGCACGAGCAGGGCAAGTACACGAGCACGTCGTTTCACGACACGGACGCGCTGCCGAATCGCCTGAAGCCGGCCTCGCTGCAGTCGGCGCGGTGTGCTGGCCTGCGCATCTTTGCCGGCCTCGAGCACGCCATTGTGCTCGTCGAAAACTACCCCACCCCGCCGGGCGCTGTCGAGGAGGTGGTGCAGCGACTGCGCTATCAGCCCGAGGCGATCATTGCAGCACAGTACAAGAAGCAGCAACAGCAACAGCAACAACAGCAACAACAGGAGCAACAACAACAGGAGCAACAGCAGGGGCAACAGCAGCAGGAGTGATAGCGTCATGTGCACATTGTCGTGAGGTGATGTATATTTTGTTATATATATATATGTGTGTATGTGTGTGTGTATGTGTATGTGTGCTTATGTATATGCACCATTGTGCGTGTTTGTGTGTGATGACTACATTGTATGTACTTTTTGTACATGTCAGCAACATTGTGTGCGTGCGACAAGGCGTCGTGCGTTTGGCCAGTGTATGTGCATGTGTGCATGTGTGCAACAGCAGCAAAGCGAACATGCATGCGCAGTCATGTGCACAATTGTGCATGCACACACACAAACACACACGCATGCGCTGCTGTCGTGGTGTGTGTGTACACACGCGTGTGCATGCGGACGTTGCTTGCGCTTGCATCTGCAGTAGTAGCGCTTGTACACGGCGTGCACAGACAAGGCAGCGCGAGCTGCACACATCGTGCTGCTTGCGCGCACACGTACACACATACACAGACACACACTGACTGACAAGGATCGACTCTGTGTGCGTGTGTGTCTGTGTGTGTAGCACTGTGCACTGGGGGTACAGAAGGAGGAGCATACGCGTACACATACACATATACGTAAACGTACACGTTTATATATATATATCGTAGCATAGCGGACGCAGACGCAGGCGTGTGACACGCTACACGATGCATGCGTCAAGCACGACGATGGCGGGTGGTGGTGTGGCCGTTGACGGCGACGGTGACGTGTGTGGGGGGCGGCACGATGCGACGTTGTTGCTGTCCTTTGCCGCACTCGCCGCAGACTGCCGCCGTGTGAGCGCTGTGCTGCGACACGGCGACACCGCAGCACCAACAACAACAGGCACAGACGAGGACAACAGCAGCAGGACGACAGCCGACGACGCGGCGAGCATTGTGCGCATGTTGCATGAGCTGCAGCAGACGGTCGAGCAGTGCGAGGCACAGGTCAGTGAGCAGCTGTCACGGGCGCAGTCGCGTGTGGCAGCGTTGCAGCACTGTGGGCGGCAGTTCGACGAGCACTACCCGCATCTCGCACACGCCGTCGCAGCCGCTGGTGAGGCTGCTGCGGCGGCTGCTGCGGCGGCGAGTGCGCGCGGTGCATCGTCTGTCATGCAAACACCGCTGCTGACGCGCAACAGCGTCAGCGCTGGCGGTGGTGGTGGGGCGGTGAGCAACAATAGCAGTCCGGCGCAGGCTGTCATGCGTGCCGCCCACGCGCCGCACCCGTCACACGCACTCGTCTCACCTCGCGTCACTGGCGAGGGCAGTCCGGCGATGCGCAGTGAGATCTGCTCGCCGAGTGTGCTACCGCAGTCGCCGCTGCTGCTGCCTGCAGCGGTTGCCGTCGCTGGCAGCGGCAGAGATGCAAGCAGCAGCGGTGGTGGTGGCGCAGATGCGCTGTCGTTGCTGCCGCCATCGGCAGTGCCGCTGACACGGAGTGCTGCTGCTGGTGCGGGTGTTGCCGACGACTCGCGTCACGCATTCAGCTCACCACGAATATCGTTTGCGTCACCCGCTGCCGCCGCGACCACAGCAGTAATGACAACGACCCCTACGACGACGATCATGAGCTCACCACAGCCGTTCGTGTCACAGCTGCCGCCGTCGGCTGCGACGGTGTCGTCGACGCCGCTGCGCGGCAGCGTGCGTGGCGCCAGTGCGACGGGGAGTCCGAGCTGGCTAGGCATGAGCAGCAGTGGCCACAACAACAACAATGCGACAGCCACAGCAGCTGCTGCTGCTGTTGCTGCAGGCGTGGCGCCGTGTGACGTGCGCGGTGTCGCGACGGCGTGCAGCGATGCGGTGCGTCGCTTCTTGCAAAAGCACGTGGACTGGAACGCGTCGTGTGCGGCAGCTGCAGCAGTTGACGCAACCGCAGACGTTGACGCAACCGCCGCCGCTGCAACAACACCACCTGCAACCGCAACAGCAGCCGCTTTGTACGATGACACAACGGCAGTATGGCAGCGTGCCGCTGTTCGTGCGCCCTCGCCACCGCCCTACTCACCCTCGCAGTCGTCACCACCACCGCCGTCACACAGTGCGCGCATGCGTGCAATGGGTAGCGACGACACGGCCTCTGCACGGAGTGCTGGTGGTGCTGGTGGTGGTGGTCATGCTGTGTCGACGCTAGCGGCAATGTCAGCAACAGAGTATAGCAGTAGCACCACAACAGCGACTGCCAGCGCGCGCGGACGCAGCAGCGCAACGACAACGATGACGCCCACATCACCGTCACAGCCGCAGAGCCTCAGTGTCACGAGCGAACGCGCCTCGCGCTCGCGCGCATTGCTGGCGTGGCGTCAGCGTCAGCTCTTCGTGCCGCGTTCGCGTAGTCGCGGCGCACACCAGCACAACAACAACGATGACAACAACAATGACAACAGCGACAATACGACAAGGACGACAGTAGCACACGAGGAGAGCGGCGGCGGTCGTCGTCATCGTCGTGGAGGTGACGCTCACGCAGTGACGACGGGCACAGCAACACACCCCGCCGCCACACGTTGTGTGCGCGCTGCTGCCGCCGTCGCTGACGCGGCAATCTCTACAACACGAGCGGCGACAGCAACAACAACACACTCAGCTGCGCAACAGCAACAACAGAAGAAGGACATGCAGCCGCATGCACACAGCGATGACGACGATGACGATGGTAGTCACGCGGTCGTCGGCCGTGCAGGGCTGCGTGACATTGTCGACGAGCTCGTGCTGCGTCAGCTGCTGCATGATGGCGTGCCGCTGACGGCAGCGATGCGCATGCAGCTCGGTGACACCGCCGCAGCCGACGAGGGCACGACGTGCACGCTGCCAGCACCGCCAGCACAACGAGAAGAAGAGCGACAAACGCAGCCTCGCAAGCATGTGTGCACACAACACGCACGCATTGCGTGTGAAGTGCGTAGCGCACTCACATGCATCGCCAGCAACGACGACGACAACAACAGCGGTCGTGACGAGGACGCGCACACGTGGTCGCAGCGCAGTCGCGACAAGGACAAGAGCAGCAGCAGCAGCAGCAATGGCAGTGCCAACCACGACGACAGCCGCAACAGTGTCAACAACAACAACAACAACAACAATGACGACAGCAGTGCTGCAGCCGCTGCTGTTGCAGGTGTGACGCCAGTCACAACAACAGCAGCAACAGCAACAGCAGCAGCGTCACAGCACACGGCCTCGAGTGACGCGGCGTGTGCGACGCGTGTGCTGCTTGCGCTGCTGCAGCGCCGCTTCCCACTGACACTGGCGTGGCTGCTGCACACCCTTGGCGTCAATGACAAGGGCCGCCACGGCAGCGTAGACGGTGACGAGGCGGCGGCTGCAGCGCACACGACAACAGCAGCGGATGACGACGACGATGACGACATGACAGCACACACAGGGCCACGGCAACAAGGCAACGCGCATGCGGAGGCGGCGGACACGACGACGTCTGCACACTCGCACACGCAGCACAGGAACACGACCGTCGCGGCACGGCGGCCGCTATGCGTTCGCAACGCTCGCAAGCCAGCCACACCACAGCGTGCCACTGCCACGGCGGCGCAACCGACGACGACGACGGCGGCGACGACGCGGACGGCGCTGCGGCCGCACTCGGCGGTGACGGCGAGCCGCGCGGCGGTGCGTCTGCCCGCGCGCGCAGTCGTGTCCACGCGCAGCGCCACATATGAGCCAACACCGTCGACGACACGGCACGCGCACAACAACAACAACAACGATGATGACGATCGCGGTGGTCATCGTCGTCACCGTCATCGCACAACCGCAGCAGCAGCAGCAACAGCAGCAGCCGCAGCAGCCACGACAGCAACAACGCCAGTGACGGCAGCTGAGCAGCGCCTTCGACCGCGGCGCATACTGCCGCATGTCACGACAGCCGACGACAGCGACAGCGACGATGACCACGACGACGTGGACAATGACGGTAGCGGCAACATGGGCGGCTACATGCGCGTGCTCATGCGAGCCATGCAACTCTTCACAGACGACGACGACAACAACAACGAAGAAGAAGAAGGTGAGAGAGCGGGGGCGGTCATGGCGACGACGACGGCTGCAGCCGCTGACGCGCACCACGCGACGCAGTCGCGGCTGCGGCGCAGCACTGCGGAGCAGCAGCAACATCGCCGTCCACAGCAGCAGCAGCAGCGACGACAGCGTGCGGACGTTGGCGCCACAGCGAACATCACTGCCAGTCGTCACGGCAATGACAGTGACGACGACGACGACGACGAGGAGGCCACGAGTACGGCACAAACGACGACGAACACAACGATCACGACGACAACAACGGCAACGACGGCGCGACAGGCGTCACATTCATACACGCAGACGCGCACACAGGGCCGCAGTGACAGCACGACGTACAGCGGCACGACGATCAGTGCGTCGTACGCGTCACGGCGTGGCGGCAGCATGAGCGGCAGCAATGATGCGCACACGCCGTCGCAACCACAGCGGCGACAAGAGCAACAAGGGCACTACACGCGTCGGCAGCGTGGTGATGCACACGCGCGTCACACGCCGTCCTCGTCGACGTCGTCGTCGTCGTCGACAACGCCCACGGCGCATCGCCTGCACAGCGTCGCGGCGTCTGCGACGTCGACGTCTGCCACGTCAACGGCAACAACGACGTCGTCATCGTCACACTCGACCGAAGTGCACTGGCGCACACCGGCAGAGCTGTACGAGGCTGCAGACGGCAACCGCAACGATGGCGACGACAACGAGGACGACAACAGCGACGAGGAGCAGCAGCAGCGACAGCGACACCGTCATGCAGAGGTGACGACGAGCGATGAGAGCGATGTGACGGCTGACTACGACTACGACATGGGTGCCGAGGCAAACGACGACGACGACACCGATGACGATGACAACAACAGCAACGAAGGCAGCGCGCACGACGAGGACGCCGCGGACGCACAGTGTGACGCAGCCGACGAGGACGACAACAGCAACGATGATGGCGACGATGAAGAGGCGGCCGCCAGGGCAACGACGACGCCGACACTTGTTCCTGGCTCAGCGGCGTATCTGCACGCGCAGTGCGCACTGCTGCGGCGTCATGTGCGTGTGCTGGCGCGTCTGCTGCTGTCAGACCTGGCAATGGTGTGTGTGCTGCAAGAGCTGTGTCGCATTGCACTGCGTCATCGCAACGTGACTGCTGCTGCGGATGCATCAGCAGCAGCACCACACATGGACGGCGGCGCACACTCGACAAGGCACGCGAACAACGCGGATGCGCAGCACGTCGCGATGCTGCGTGAGATGCTGACGTTTGTGTCGTCGGTGCAAGAGAGCAGTCTGCTGCAGCAACGTTGGCGGCTTGAGCGTCGCGTCGCGGCGACGGCGACGGCGACGGCGAGTGCAGCCACACAACAACACAGTGCGAGCAATGACACCAACGCGGCCGTGTATGGTAGTCATGCTGGCAGTGGCGGCGCAGTCGCTGCTGCTGCTGGCAAGCCGGGCAGTGATGCACCACAGCAGCAGCAGCAGCAGCAGCAGCAGATGCAGCAGCAGCAACAAGCGCACGCACGTCAGCTGCTCTTGCCACGCGAGCACGTGCACAGTCTGCTCAGCTACGCATGCTTTCTCCTCACCTCGCCAGCACTGTCTCACAACAACAACAACAACAACATCCATGACGACAGCGGCGCCGCAGCTGCACACGCGCAGCACGCCATGCACCAATTGCTGCACTGCGTGGCGCCGTTCTTGTTTTGTTGGCGCGACGAGCGCAACGCCGACGGCTGGCCGAGTGTGTCGTGTGACGTGTGCAACAACAACAACAACAGCAGCAGCAGTGACGATCATGCACACCACCACAACAGCAACATCAGCCACACGGACAGTCGTCCTCCGCCACCACCGTACACGACGGCGACAACAATGACGGCGGCAGCAGCAGCAGAGATGCTGTGCAGTGAGCTGGTGCCTGTGGTGTGGCGAGAGAGTGTGTGCGCGGGTGTGCTCGAGGCGGTGGCGTATGTGTTTCATCTGCAGCACGACGTGCTGCGTGTGCTGCGTACACGCACACCGCAGCTGTGCGAGCGCCTGCGTGCATGGTCGCAGCGTCAGCGTCGTGGTGGTCGTTGTCGTCGGCACGTGCGTCGTGCTGCTGCTACTGCTGCCCATGCGTCACGGCGTGTACATGACGACTATGTCGATGACAATGCGTGTGCCAGTGGCGACGTCAGCAGCGACGATGACGATGACTGCGCCGTTGACACGGCAACGCGCGTGCGTGTGCAGCCTGAGGATGTGTTGCTGCGCTACGTCTACCCACTCAGCACACCACTGCTCGCGGAGCTGCAGTTGTGCGAGGACAGGGGTGTACTGCCATGCGAGGCGAGCAATGACAGCAGCAGTAATGAGGACGAGGAGGAGGCAAACGACGATGACAGTCAGCACAACAGCACGAGCAACGACGACAGCGATGGCAACAACGACGACGAGGAGGAGGAGAGTGTGCAGACGGCGATGCTGCGCAGCTTGCGTGCGTCGGTCGCACAGTCGTCGCGAACACGTCGCCATCACAACGACAACGACAACGACGACAATGACGACGACGATGACGAGACGACGGGCGACACGACGGCGCTGTTGTCATCGTCATCGTCTAGCGCACCTATCGCCACAAACACAGCAGCAGCAGCAGCAGCAATGCGCACGACGATGACGAGCGCACGTGAGGGCATCAGCGGCAGTGGCAGGAGTGCGGTCCATCCTCATCACATGGCCGTCGCAACGACACACGCATCTGCGGCGGCTGTCCACAGCAGCACTGCGAGTGCACGTGGTGTCATGCGCAGCGGCACAGCAACAACGTCATCGTCTGCTGCTGCTGCTGCTGCGGCGGCAACACATCGCGCACCACCACCACCTCCGCCCACACCACAGCCCCCGTCATCGACGCCAACGATGACGTTGTTGACGGACGCGGTGCAGCGTGTGTTGGGTGTGCGTAGTGGCAGCAGCAGCAGCAGCAGCAGCGGCGGCAGTGGCGGCGGCAGTGGTGTTGCAGCAGCGTTGGCACATCGCTGGGTGGCCGGCGCTCGTGCCGCTACACCATCGCTGACAGCCACGACGACGGCAACAACAGCAGCAACAACACGCAGTGATGCTGCCGCAGCTGCAACAATGACAAGCACACGCAACACTGCAGTGGCAGCGAACAGCGCCACGACGTCTGCGACGACGACAACGAGCAATGCGCTGACGATTGACCTGCCCCACGCCATCGATGTGCTGCGTCGGTACGATGCGCGTCATCGTCGCAGTACACGCACGGCGATGGCGGTGTACGCAAGCAGCAGCAGCGGCAGCAGTGGCAAGCGCAATACTGGCACCGCTGCTGCGTTGGCAGCGACGACGTCGTCACGGCCACGCCACGCGGCCGCAACACCCCTGTCACTGCACAGAGGTGACAACAACAACAACAACGGCAGCGACGACGACGATGACGACATGGACGCGGTCCTTGACAGCATACTCGGCGACTATGACGAGCACGACACGAGCAGTATGCATCACCACCACCACCACCACCGTCCGCAACAACAGCCGCCGACGATGACGTCGCCGGCGCGCGCAGCGAGCAACACGGACAACAACAACATTGTCGGTGGTGGTGGTGGTGTCGAGGCGAGCAGCGACTACTGCGTCCTTGTGCGCGGTGACGCCGATGTGATGCTGCAGCGCCGGCCATTGTTCTGTACAACAATGTGTTACTGCCCCGTCTCGCGGCGTCGCTGTGTTGACCCGCTCGTCCTCGGCTCGCTGACGAGTGAGGAGCCGCTGCTGACGCTGCGCGATGACGATGGCACAGCGGCGTCGGCAACGGCGACGAGCGCCACACGAGCAGCAGCAGCGGCAACAGCGACAGCAGCGGCAGCGGCGGCGGGCGGTGGCAGCAATGCACGCATCACCGTCGCCGACGTCGCCGCGGCTGCCAGCTCACTCGAGATGAGCCCAGTCGTCGTCGACGCGTTTGCGTACGCGACGCCGGTGGGACCGCTACACGCGTACACGCAGCTGCAACTGACGGCGCGTCTGGCCGAGATGACGGGCGTGAGTATGGCGAATATTGTTGCACAGCTGTCGACGCTGATGACGTCGGCGTCGTTGCCGTCGTCATCGTCGTCACCAGCATCGCCGTTGTCCGCGACGGCGGCCGCGTCGTCCTCGTCCTCGTCATCAGGCACGCGGCTGACGCCGACGACGACGACGAGTGCTGCTCTTGCTGCGACAACACCGCCACGCACGCAGTCTGAGCATCAGCCGCTTGTGCAAGCACGTCGACGTCAGGCTGCGACTGCGGCTGCTGCGGGTGGCAGTGACGAAGGTAGCGGCGGCGGCAGTGGTCGCAGCAGCAGCACAACGATGACAGCGACGATGACGAGTGCGGCCGCGGCGCGTGTGAACGCGAGTGTGTACCCTACGATTCTGCGGCGCGATGATGCGTGGGTGACGAGCAACACGCGCGCCGCTGCTGCCGCCGCCGCTGCAGCCGCGGCAACGACGACGACAACAGCAACAACAGCAGCAACAGCAACAACACGGGCGAGCAATGCGTCGCACACGACGATTGCGACGGCGCTCGCGACGGCGCGTTTGCTGACACGCAACCTCTACAGCACACCGTACACCGCGCGCGCGTCACTGCTCAACCCGCCCGATCTGCTGCAGTGTGGTCATGTCATCTCACACTTGGTGCTGCAAGGCATCTGCGCCGTGCCGCGTCGCGACGCGGTGGAGATGACGGTGTACTGCCCGTACTGCCGCAAAGGCACACCACTGCGTCAGGTGCTGACGCTGCGGTACATATACTAGTGTTGTTGTCGTCGTTGCTGCTGTTGTTGTTGCGTACATTCTCTTGTTGTTGTGCAGTGTGCGTGCGTGCGTGCGTGTGTCGGTGAGTGTGTCGGTGAGCGTGTCGTAACTGTCATTCGTAGTTTGCGCCATTGTGTGTGCGTATGTATTGTGTGTGCGTATGTATTGTATGTGTGTGTATTGTGTGTGTGTGTGTGTGTATGTGAGCAAACTTGTGTGTGGTGACGACATGAGAGACAAATGTATACCTCACGCGAACACAGATGCAACGAGCAAACGACGTGGTGAGCAGATGAGCAGCAATGACAATGTATGTATATATGTATATGTCTCTGCGTATTTGTGTGTGTATGGGCATCGCGTGTATGTGTGTGTGTGTGTGTGTGCTATAGCGATGATGGTGATGGCGTTGGCATTGTCTTGTTGTCTTTGTTGCTACACGGAGTGGTACATATGCGTGCACATAACTGTGTGTGTGTGTATGTGTGTGTGTGCAGAGCTGCTCACACACGCACACACTTACGATGTCAGTCACAAATAGATGTTACGCGTCTCGACGTAGTGCAGCTTGTCGTCTGTGTGTGATGTTATGTGTGTGTGTTGTGCGTGTTGTGTGTGACGCATGTCCTGATAGTGGTACAACAAACACAGAGAGGTGTTGCCACAGATGTCTGCAGCTTTGTTGTATACACACACGTGTCCGCAGACGCACAAACAGATGCTTGTGTTTGCATACACAAGGACAACACTGTATGCGCATCTACGCACAATGTGCGTGCCGATGTATGTGTGTGTGTATATGATGTTACGGCTACACCATGCGTCTTGTTTCAGTGTGTGTGCATATGTGTAGCTGTGATGCGTGCGCACGCTCGTGACGCGGCATATACGCGTCGCGTGTCGGCACAAAGCGGCGACATTGCCGCTGTCACTGCTGCTACTGCCACCGTTGCTGCAACAACGCCAACGGCGTCGACAATGACGACGACGACAACGACAACGACATCGTCCTCGCTGCGTGCGCTGGCTGCGCGCAGTTCTGCCAAGGTGCCCACACGTGACCGTGTGTGGACGGCGCTGGAGCACGTCATTGACTATGTGCACGCCATTGGCCGAGTGAGCGGAGCGCAGGCGAGCGGCAGTGCGACGCTGATCGCTCTCGTCACACGACCAAGCATGCAGCACAGCGATGCGACAGCAGCGACGCAGCAACAGGGTGAGCGACGGCGACACAGCACACACGATGACGAACACGGCAGCAAAGGTCGTGGTGACAACAGCCGTCGCGACAGCGCAGCACGGCACGCGGCGCAGCTGGGTGTGTTGCTGACGACGTCAGCCGTACTGCCCTCACGTGCCGCAGCCACTACTACGACCACCAGCGCAACAACGAGCAGAACAACAACAACAACAGCAACAACGAGTGCGGGAGGCGGTGCTACGGTGACGTTTCTCGAGCAGCCGGTAGCGGGTACGGCGGCACGACTGGGACACACACCACAGCCACTGCGTGTGGCGCTGCGCGGTGAGTACGATTTTGTTACGTCTGTCGGCGACGACAGTGACGCCAACGACACAAACATGACGCAACAGCGACAACGACAACGTGGCAGTGACGCAATGTATGGCAGCAGCGGTGACGACGAGGACGAGGAGAGCGATGAGGAGACGCTCGGCTTTGTGCTGACGTATTGTGACGTGGCGGCGCCACGACAACGACGATCAGCGTCGTCCGTGTCGCTGAGCAGCAGCAGCGACAGCAACAACAATAACAAGCCGCACAACACCGACACACTGCATACAGCGGTGCAGCCGCTGCCGGTGCCGTTGCTGCTCTCGCGCATACCCGCTGTACGCGTGGGTGACAGCCATCTGCTCGTCACACACACACGCGGCGGCCGCAAGCAGACGTGCGCACAGCAGCAAACGCAGCAACAACAACAACAGCAGTGCGAAGGCGGCGGTGCGTGCCGCTATACGCGTCGCTATCTGCTCCGCACCGTTGTCGCGGTGCACGCGGAGGAGGGGTACTGCGAATACGACGACTGCGCTGTCGACGCCTACGACGACGACAACGATGACGATGACGACAACGATGATGACGATGACGACGAAAACGAGGAGGATGACGTGTGCAACACAACGGACAATCGCCACACGAAGACGACGACGACGTCACTGGACGCGTTGCGCGCGCGTGCGCGTCGTGACGCGGTGCGCTGCAGCGGCGGGGCGGTGTTTGACATGCATGGAAACTTTGTCGGGGTGCAGCACGAGACGCGGCAGCACAGCGTCTGTCTGCTCATGAGCAGCATTGTGCGCCGCCTCTTTGCCGCCCAGCTGCTCGGCCTGGCGTGCTCACCGATTGCGACGCGCAAGCTGCGCTTTCGCACACTTGTTCGTCACACGAGCAGCAGCAGCAACAGCAACAATAGCAACAGTAACAACAACAACAACCGCGCGATGAGTGTAGCAGCACTCGCAGCGGCCGCAAGGCCGTCGTCATCGTCGGCTGCCGCAGTCGCCGCGGCTGCGGCTGCGGCTGCCGCTGCTGCTGCCTCTGCCTCTGCTGCTGCGAGTGCGGTGGCGTGTCCGATTGTCGACGACGGCGATGACGTGAGCGACGACAGCGAAGACGACGACGCCGTCGCGGCGGCGTACAACATGCCACTGACACAATGGCAGCCACCGCGTGTGCTACACGTCGGCGTTGATGCGGGGCAGCTGCTCGATTTTGGTGAGCTGCAGCGCGCGCGGCGCCGGGCCGCGGCGCGGGCGGTGCGTCGTGCGCCGAGCTACGAGGCCGTGTACGCGGAGTATTTTTGTGGCGACTATGACAGCCTCGTGTGTCTGTTGCACGCGTTTGCGTACTGCGCGCCGCTCGTGACGCGTGTGCTGCAGACGATGTTGCAGCCGCTGTACGCCGCACAGCTGGCGAGTGTCGCCGCGGCGGGCTGCGTGGGCGTGCTGCTCGAGTGCGTTGACGCGTATGCGCACAAGAGCGAGCTCGTGACGGCGGCGCTGACGGTGCTGAGTCGTGTTTGCCTGCACGAGGTGGCTGCGAGTGCGCTCGTGCAGCTCGACGGCGTCGTGACGGTGCTGGAGCTGCTGAAGGAGTATGTGCACAGCGCAGGGGTGCTGCAGTGGGGTGTGCACTGCCTCGTCAGCGCCACCGCCGTCGCCTCACACGGCGACGACGACGACGACGGCGGCGGCGTTGCCGAGTGTGCGAGTCGACGAGCAACACTGATGACCATGACGACAACAACAACAGCGCCACGATCGCCGCGCTCATCGGCAGCCACAACAACAACAACAACAGCAGCAGCAGCAGCAACAGCAGCAACGCGTGTGTGTGCACCTTCGCCGCAGACGCGCGCACTCGACATGCTGCTGCGCAACGAGGCGGTGCAGCTGGCGGTGTGCATCTTGCGTCGTCACGGTCACCTGGACGAGGCGTCGTGCAGACGCAACAACAACAGCGACAACAGCAACGACGACAACAACAGTGATGTCATCTGCACAGAGACGGAAGCACAATGCAATGTGCAGGAGCGTCAACAGCAGCGACATTTGACGTGCTGGACGTGCACACTGCTCGGCCGTCTCGCGCAGCACTGCCGCGCGTGTGTGTGCTTGCTTGTGCACGCACACGTGCCACGGCTGCTTCGACGTGGCTTGTGCACATACCGCCGTGACGCGCTTGTGCGACAGGGTCTGCTGCAGCTGCTGCACAGCATCTTGTGCATGTACACGCCGGAGACGACGGCAGTGACGCGGGCAACAACAACAATAGCAGATGACGACGATGATGATGATGTGGCGTACATGAACGACATTGTACGGTTTGCACACGTGCTGACACGACCGCAGACAAGCAGCAGTAGTCGCGACAAGCACGCACACGGCAGCAGCAGTAGCAGCAGCAGCAACGATGACGGCAACGACGAGGACGAGGACAGTGTGTGGGCGGTGCTCGTGACGACATGTGCGCAACAAATGCGTACGGCACACACGCACACGTCCACGCAAACGCTGCACCTATGCATGGGTGTGTTGCGTGCCCTGCTGCAGCTGTCCACACAACACAAACTACAGCAGCAGCAGCAGCAGCACGACGACAACAACGATAAGGACGCGAAGGAGCAGCACGACGACGTAGTGTACGTGACGCTGTCGAGGGCGCATGCGGCGTTGCTGCGGCGCGTGTGCGCGCGTGTGACGCACGACTGCCTCGCGCACGCGCCACTGCGTGCGTGTGCGCGTGATGTGCGTCGCTTGTTGCGTGGCACGTACAACAGCAATGACAACAACAACAGCGCGAACGACAAGGACGACGATGACGGCGATGAGGACGACGACTACGCTGAGGACAGCGATGACGAGCTGATGTAAAGTAGTGCACACGTCATGTTGTATTTGTATATGTATGTGTGTGTGTGGTTTGTCGATGCGTTCTCTCTTTGTGCGTGCGTGTGTGTGTATGTTGTGTGTATGCTGCGTTGTTGTGTACGGTTGCGTGTGTGCTTGTGCGTGTCTGTGTGCATACACGATGATGGTGATGCGCGACCACTGCACAGACGCGCACACACAAACACACATTTGCGTATTTACATACATACACAGATACAACACAAACATATTACAAACAGGCATACATAAGCAAGATAACAACACTACGTGTATACAGATACATACAGACCTATATACATATATACAAGACACGCACTATTGTACGTGTACGTACAGCTGTTGTCCTCCTCGCGGCTGTCACTGTGTCTGTGTGTGCATACTGTGCTCACACACACAGACGCACACGGACGCACGGCGCGCGTTGCCGCATGTCGCAGCAGACGGACAGCGACGCGCGCGTGCACGTCGACGAGGAAGACACGCACCACAAGCAAGCAGGCGAGTATGCCGTCTTGTCAACGTCACAGACACTGTTCCGGCCATCACAGTGGTGTGTTGCGGTTGTCTTTCGCAAGCGTCGCTGTACACTGCGCTACAGCAGTGCCACGGACCACGTCACCCTGACTCGTGTCACGGAGCGTGGCCGCGAGCAGGTGGTGCTGCACCTCGCGACAGCTGACGTGGTGAATGTAGAGAGCGAAGACGAGTGTGTGGCGCGTCAGTGTGCGCGTGGCGTGAGCGACGCCGTCGTGCGCGAAGGCTATCATCGTCGCGGCGGTGTCGTGGCGAGCAGCGCAACGGCGCTGCAGTGCCTCTGCCCCGCCGTGCTGTCCTCGTCGTCGGTCGAGGCGGTGTATGCGCGCTCGACGTCGCATGCACAGCTGCACGCGGCCGACGGGACAGGCAGTGAGATGCCGCAGCTACCACACGACGAAGCCGACGATGGTAACGAGCATGCCACGACGACGTCGACGTCGCCGTCATCACATGCTGCTGCTGCTGCTGCGGTGCCTGCACAGATGCGCTACTGCATGCACTATGTGTGCACACGCAACGCCGCGGCGCCCACGCTGCACACGATCGAGTACGTCGCCGCGTCATGGCCGGACGGGGTGGCACAGCTGCGCACACTGCACGCGGCACTGCTGCGACGGGTCTACGCCCGCGGCGTGGCGCATCTGCACGTTTTTGTTAGCCCCAAGTCTGGCAGGGGCGATGGCGTGCACGTGTACGCCTCGGGCGTCTACCCCATCTTGCACTTTTCGCGTCACACCGTCACGACGTGCGTCACGACGCGCGCGCACGAGTGTGAGGACTATGTCGCGAATGCGCACCACCGCCTCGGCGCGCGCGATGTGGTGGTGGCGGTGGGCGGGGATGGCATGGTGCACGAGGCCGTCAATGGGCTACACAGACGCAAGCTGGCGCTGCTGCAGCGTTGGCGTATCGTGCAACGACAACAACAACAACAACAGCAACGAACGCAGCCGTCACAGCAGCAGCAGCCGCCGCTGGGTGATGTGGCACAGCACCACAAGGCACTGCCGTCCATGTCAACGGCCTCGCCGGCGTCGACGTCGTCGCTCGTGTCGCCAACGTCATCGGGCATGATGCTGCTGTCGTCGTCCTCGTCGCTGCTGCATGGCGCCACGCACGCACGCGACTCCACCGCATCGCCGCCGTCGCCGTCGCGGTCACAGACACAGCAGCCGTTGCCGTCCGCGTCGGCGCCGCACACGACGGACGCGACGTGGATGACGCAGCTGCCACGTCGCTGGGACGCACTCATGCCGCTCGTGGCGACGGTGCCGGCGGGCAGTGCGTGCGGCCTCGCCAAGAGCATGGATGTGCTGTCACGCACCAGCGCCGCGCTCGCGCTTGTGCATCTGCATACGTGTCACATGGACCTGCTGCGGCTGCGCTTTCGCGACAATGCCGAGCTGCGTGCACACCATCGTCAGCGCATGAGTGCGACGACGCTGCACCGGGCACACAAGGCCTACACGGCGTACCGCACCCGCTACGCCGCCGAGCTGCACGCCCGCCGTGTCGTCGAGCAAGAGCACGCGGCACGTGTGGCAACAACAACAACAACAACAGCAACAACAGCAACAACAATGACGACATTGTCCATGCCGCCCTACCTTGGCGATGGCACGCCCGTCTTTGCGGACGCCGTCGCACACAGCGTTGGCGCGCCGTCGCTGCGCGAGCGCGTGGCGTTCATGTCGCTCTCCTTTGGCGTCGCCAATGACATTGACCACGGCAGTGAGGGCCTGCGGTGGATGGGCAATGCGCGCTTTGCCCTCTATGGCGGCTACCTGCTGTTGCGCGGCATTCGCAGCTACACGGCGGTGCTGCGTTACCTGCCGTGGACCGATCAGGCGACGGGCCTGCGTGTAGAGAAGCTGGCGCGGGGTGACAAGATGCCGCAGACGTCGCAGCTGCCGCAGTGCACCATGCGCGAGCACTGCCCACACTGCGAGCAACACGCGCAGTCGGTGACGTGTCTGGCGACGATGACGACGGCGTCGTCGTCGTCGTTGTCGTTGTCGTCATGTGTGCCGCCGCCGCCGCCGCCGCAGGACGGTGACGTGGCCACGCGTCATGCGCAGACGACGAGGAGCAGCCGCAGCAGTAGCAGTAGCACTGACGACCACAGCGACACGAGTGACAAGAGCAGAGCAGACAAGGACACGGCGCCACTGGTCGAGCTGACACCACCGACCGCGGCAGCAACAACAGCGACGGCCGCAGCCGGCACGTGTGTGTGCAGTGACGAGCAGCTGCTCGGCGAGGACGACGTCGACTTTGACGACGACACGCTGCCCTGGGTGACGGTGCGTGGTGCGTTTTACAGCCTCCTCTTTTGCAACATCCGTGACGTGGCGCAGGACATGATCATGGCGCCCATGTCGCACTTGTCGGACGGCTCCATTGACATTGTCTTTGCCCGACAAGATGACGAGCAGGCGGACGGCGCGCGTGGCGGCAACGGCAGCGGCAGCAGCAGCAGTGGTGGCGGTCGTCGTGAGTTTGTGCAGTTTTTTACCTCACTAAAGACGGGAGCGCATGTGCACTATGACTTCACCAACTATGTAAAGGCGCGCGCTGCCGAGGTGAAGATGGACTGTGGCATTGCCATGGCCGATGGTGAGATGATGCCGCTCGCCGCGGTGCGCGTGAGCAAGCTGCGCGACGGCGTGCAGCTCGTGCGTGCCGAGTAGAGTGAGAGAGTGTGCGTGTGTATGTGTGTGAGTGAGAGTGACACGCGAGAGTATGTCGAGGGCAAGCACAAGTCGCGTTGTGTGTACGTGTGTATGTGTACGTGTGCGTCTCGATTGCAAACAAAAGCTGTCATGTCCATGTATGTGTCGCTGTTTGCATGTACATCCCACCATGTTTGACTGTCACCCTGACAGGCGTCCTCTTGCGTTGTACCAGCCCCGTGCGTCTCTTTCTCTCTCTCTGTGCGTGTGCGTGCTTGTCTTCTTGCCTGTGTAAGTGTGTGTATGCTTGTATGCACACGCATCACATTGCGCATTGTTGTTGTGTGCCGAGTAGCAGCAGCAGCAGCTGTTGCAGCGTAGACGACACACACACACACACACACACACACACACGTCACTCACGTTTTGTGTGTGTGTGTGTGTGATGCTGCGGTGTCGTCGTGTTGCGTCGCTCTCACGTTGTTGCTGTGGTGGTGGCTGCAGTCGTCGTGGCGACGGCGGCCGTGCTGCCCGTGCTGTTGCTGTAGCAGCGCACTGGCCGTGTCGGTTGCGCGGTGATGACTACCGCGACAGCGGTGACAGTCGGCGTCGACGCACACGACCGCGACGCGCGTCATGGCAAGACGTCACACGCACTCGGCCGTCGCCGTCACGTACATCGCCGTCGCCATCGCGCACACATGCACAGTTGACCGCCTTCCTGTCGCTGTCGGACAGGCTCTTTGCTCACGAGGCCGCGGCGGCCGCGCTGCCGCCATTGCTTGCACATGACGAGGGCGACGGCGACGGCGACGAGGGCGACGTCGGCGCGGCCACGACGGAGGCAGTGATGCAGCTGTACCTCGACCCGCTCGCGTCGCAGCAGCAACAGCACGACGATGATGGCAAGGGCAGTGGCAGCCGCCATGGCGATGTTGCCGTCACATCGTCGTCTGACGTGACGACGCACGCGGGCGACGCACTTGCGCGCATCGGCGACGTCAGCGTCGACGTCGAGGCGAGCGTGCGAGCGCTGCTGACGATGACAAGCAGTGACGCGAACGCGAACGCGGCGGCGGCGTTACTGCTGCGTGGCCTCGATGTCAAGGCCGTGCTCGCGAGCGGCACGCTGTCGCAGCTGCGCTTGCGTCGCACACGCCTGGTGCAGTGCGACGTGTCGTACACGCGGTGGCGCGACGTGTACGCGGAGGAGTGCTGCTTTGCGATGAGTGTGTGGTACGGCGTGTCGCTGCACGACGTTACATTTGTGCGCTGTGACTTTGACGCGTGTGTGCTGAAGAAGCTGCAGTGCAGCGGGCGGGTGCGCTTTGTGCAGTGCACACTACGTCGTGCTGCCATTGGCGTCATCGCCGCCGCCGCGACGACGACGGCGACGACGGCGCATGCTGTGGGTGACGGTGACGAGGGCAGCGCCACAAGCGCGGCCACAGTGACGTCTGTGGTGTTCGACCGCTGCGATGTCGACCTCGCCAGCTTCGAGGGCTGCCGCGCGCCACGCGGCGTCCTTCGCTTCACTGCCTGTCGCAACATTGCCACGGCTGCTGACTTTCCCACATACATGTGATCAGGCATGCCAGCCACACACACAACCACACACACATACAAGAGGCAAAAGACAGATGTACACTTGTGTGCGCGTATATCGTTGCGTTCATGCGGTGCTGTCACTTGACAAGGTGCTTGTCGTAGTTGCCTCGTGCAAAGCACACACACACACACACATACACACTCACAATACGCAGACGAGAGATGAGTGCGACGAGTGGGCGCGACGCGACCTTGTCGTCGCCGTCGAGTGCGGTGCCACGGCGCGGTGGCAGCAGTGGCGGCAGTCACACCGCACGCGACGACCCGTGGCCGCAGATGGAGCGGCAGGTGGACGAGATGGTGCGTGAGATGACGCAGCACATACAGCGCTTTCGCGACACCGCTGCGCCCACGGTGACGCACGAGAGCAGTCTGCTCGAGGCGGTGGCGAGCTGCAGCGAGGCGGTCGAGGACATGCGCTTCGCACTCGACACCGCCATGGAGCACCCCGAGTCGTTCACGATCACGACGGACGAGCTGCAGCGTCGTGCGGAGCGCATACGCGCGTACGAGCGCGAGGTGCTGCGTGCACAGCAGCTCGCCGCGCAGGTGCGCAGCACACAACAGCGGCGTGCCGAGGCGCAGGCACGCGGGGAGGGGGCCGGCGCGGTGGCGAGCGACGAGAACAACGCGTTTCTGCAGCAAGAGCACGAGGCGCAGCGCACCATTGTGCAAGTAGATGACCAGACGCTCGACCGCCTCAGCAGTGGCATCCATCGTGTCAAGGACACGGCGACGAACATACGCGACGAGCTGACGACGCAGGAGCACATTCTCGATGACATTGACCGTGGCATGACGCGACTGCAGATACGCATCGATGGTGCCATGAAGAAGGTGGGCCACCTGCTCGACTCGACGAGTGACCGCGGCAAGCTCATCTGCATTGCGGTGCTCTTTGTCATTCTCATTCTCCTCGTCGTGTTCTTGCTGCGCTGACGCTGGCTATGTATGTATGTGGTGTGTGTGTGTGTGTATGTATGTGTGTGTATGTGTGTGTGTGTACGCACGTGTGTTTGCAGTAGCGCTGAATGCCGTCATGTGCGCTCATGCATGTACACATACACGGCCGATCCTATGTGCATGTATGCATGTGCGCTTGCGTGTGACAGAGTAGCTAGCAACAAATAAACACACACACATATACACACGAGTTGCTTTCTGCGCACATACATACACTTGTACTTGCGTGCACGTTGCAGGTCGCCGTCGTCGCCATGCGTGTGCGTCTGCTCCGTGTGCTGTGCGCATTGTGCGCCGTCGTTGCTGTCATGGGTGTGAGTGCAACCGCGACGGCCGTGACGCCAACAACGGCCTTGTACGGCAAGCTGAATGTGCCACTCGACTACTTCCAGCACCCCGACAGCCACGACGTGCTGAACCGTGTGCAGCCGGGCAGTGTGCTGCTCGCCAACCGCGACTACACCCTCCGCATTCCTGTGCAGGTCGATGGCGCCTTTGTGGCCTACCACGTGCCCTACGGCACCTACATTCTGCAAGCCGAGTACCACGACTTTACCTTCCCGACGGTGCGTGTGGTGGTGCAGTACAAGGAGGTGGGCACAAGCGCGAGTGGGGCGCCGACGCGTGTGCCCGTCATACGCTGCACCAGCGTCGACTACCCCGAGGAGGCGCTGCACGGCAGCGCGCTCGACGAGGACAACCCGGTGCACATACCCGCCATTGCGGTGCACCGCTACTACATCCCGCGCGAGGAGTTCTCACCCGCGGCGCTGCTGAAGAACCCGATGGTGCTCATGCTGGTCGTCAGCGCCGTCATGATGCTGCTCATGCGCATCATGCCCGAGGAGGACCGCAAAGAAGCCGAGAAGATGAACCGTGAGTGGGGCAAGAAGCTGGCGAAGCGCGCTGCCGAGGTCAAGGAGGGCGGCGCGGCGGCGGCGATTGCGGGCAGTGGCAACAGTCAGCGACAAGTCAAGCGCCAGCAGTAGGCGCAGACACACACGCACTCGCCTGTGTACAAGCATATGTGTGTGTGCTTGTGTGTGTGTGTGTGTGTGTAATGGTGAGAGCTAAGTAACATGCGAGGTCAGAGCAGCGCATACACGACCGCGCGCATATACATACCTGTGTGTGTGTGTGTGTGATTGTGTGCTACACAATGCTTGCACATACACACACACATACACACATACACACACACATACACACATACATGCACGCTGCACAGCTGCTGTCATTGTTTTGTTTTTCTCGTTGTCGTTGTTGCTGTGTGTGTGTGTGCGTGTATACGCAATGCGTCGCCGTGGCATGACGTACCGGCCCAGTCGCACTATACTACGCGTCATGCGAGTGTTGCGCGCACAACGGCTGCGCACGACCGTGTCGTGTGCCCTTGCGAGCGCGACGGCGCTGCTGCTGCTCGTTGTGCTGCTCATGTTTGCCGTGCACGCGGTCGCGAGCGACGGCGGCGGTGACAGTGCTGCTGCTGCGACGGCGCCCGAGGCGGTCATGCCAGGTGTGACGGAGCTGACAGAAGACAACTTTGACGGCCTCGTCGGCAAGCGGCGGGCTGCGTTTGTTGAGTTTTATGCGCCATGGTGCGGCCACTGCAAGCGACTCGCACGCGACATGGCGACACTCGGCCGTGTTGTGCAGCAGGCGGCAGCAGCGTCAGCGTCAGCAGCGTCAGCAGCAGCGGCAGAGCATAGCAAGGAAGATGACAAGAACAGCAACACACGAGGTGATGGCAGTCGACGCGGCAAGGCGAAGAAGCCGCTGTCGTCGCGGCTGCTCATTGGCAAGGTGGACGCGACTGCGCAGAGCGCGCTTGCTGAGCGTTTTGCCATACGCAGCTTCCCTACACTGCTGTACTTTGCGCCCTCGTCGGCAGCTGCCGGTGGTGGTCAGCCCGAGGAGTATCGCGGTGGCCGCAGCGTAGAGGACATGGTCCGCTACCTCGACGCCAAAATCAGCGCACACAACAACAACAACAACGCGGCTGCTGGTGGTGGCGACGGTGCTGGTGCGTTGCTGACGCAGCTGCGCGCACTCGCGCCCGACGAGGTGCACCGTGCGCGCGAGCTGACGGCCTTTGACTTTGCGCGTGTGGTCGGCAACACGAGTACAAGCACACTCATCCTCTTTTACGCACCGTGGTGTGCACACTGTGCGGCGCTGAAGCCGGTGTACAATGCCCTGACGAGCATCTTCGCGCGCAACGACGACGTGGTCATTGCGCGCCTCGACGCGACGGCGCCGGCGCACGCGGCGGTGGTGGCGCCGTACAAGGTGTCGTCGTTCCCTACGCTCTATCTTGTGCCACACGGCAACACCGCCCGCGCGCGTCGCTTCCGCGGCACCTCGCGCAGCCTCGAGGCGCTTGTGCAGTTTGTCAACGACGTCACGGCGATGCCGCGGCTGGTCGACGGCAGCGTGTCGGTGCACTATGGCACGGACGCGGCACTGCGCAAGCAGCTCGTGCAGCTGCACAGGGCACTGTGCAACAGCAAAGCCAGCAACGGCGGTGGCGGTGGTGGTGACGAGGTCGACGACGCCGCCGTGGTGGCGGCTGTGCGTCGTGTCAAGGACGGCGCCGCGCGGTGGCGCGATGCGCGGGTGTCACAGTACTATGCATACCTTGCAGACGTGCTTCTGTTACTTGCACATGGCAACAACAGCAACACAGTCACCACGACAAGCGGCGACGACGACAGTGGCAACAGCAACGCGACGGCGAGTGCGCCACATCGTTTGACGGGCGCAGCAATGATGGAAGCGTGGCGGACGTGGCTGGTGCAAGCGCTGGAGCAACTGCGCGACGCTGCCGATGATGCGCACGCCAGTGCCGCCCGCGACGAGGCGCAGATACGCGTCAACATACTGCAGTACCTCAAGGATGTGCTGTAGACGGAGGCAGTATAACGTAACAAGTACGCGCACACACGCGTGTGTGTGTGTTGTCTGTGTGTGTGTTTGTGCCATGGTGGCGTGTAGCAGCACATGTATGTGTGCGCGTGTAAGCGTGTCGTGTAGGCAAGAGCATGTACGCATACACAAGTATGTGTGTGTGTATGTGTGTGTGTGTTTGTGTATGTATGTGTGTGTTGTGACATTGCCTTGCTCTCGTTTTGTCGCAGTGACGACGGTGAGTGCAAGGTGCGACTGTGTTTTTTTCGTGTGACGTAATGACGGCGAACATGCACAAGCGAGGCAGTGACGGCAGCAGTAGCAGCAATGGCAGCACGCATGGCGGTGACGATGGCAGCGATGTGTACGTGCACGGCATGGCAGCCGAGGCGACGCGCATGCTGTCGTCGACGCTGCCGGGTGTGGTCATACGACACACACGTCGCGCTGACGTTGCCGCCATTGCACAGATGCTGCAGCAGCAGCGCTACGCGGCGCGGAGGCAGCGCACAAGCATGGACAGTGACAGACACAGCGTCAGCGACAAGGGCGACGGCAACAAGGAGGACGACGACGACGACGACGACTGTGCTGCGAGTGCGGGTGTGTGGGGCGTGCAGAATGCCGCCGATGTGGCTGCGCTTGTCGAGTCTTCGGTGGTGTCGCTGACGGCGCTGTGTCGTGTAGGGCGCTGTCGCGGTAGTGGCAATGGGGGCAGCAGCAGCAGCCTCGATGGCGCCACGACAACAACGCTGGCGGCGAGTGACAGTCACCTTCACAGCAACAGCGGCAACAACGAGACGAGCAGTGATGGCGATGACATGATCGTGTGCGGTGTGCTTGTGCTCAGTGACAGTCCTCACACACCGTTGCCATCGCAACCCGCCGCCGTCACGACGGCAGCGGCGGCGGCGCTGTCGCCCTTTGCCGCGGCACCACTGCAGTGGGAGGCGACGCTGCACAGCGGTCATGTGTCAGCAACAGCAATAGCAGCAACAGCAACAGCAACAGCAACAGCAGCAGCCGCGCAGTCACACGTCGACGTGCGGGCTATGCACTCGTGCAACACGTTGTGGCTGTCGCTGCTGGCGACGCGCTCGCCAGCCTGCGTGCGCGCAGAGCTGCGAAAGCGCAACAGCAGCAGCAGCAGCAGCAGTGCAACTCTGCACAATGACGACAAGGACGGCGACGGAGCAGAGGAGGAGCTGGCGGCGATGCGTGCGGTGACGGCGACACCGCTGGCGCGCGAACTGCTGCGCATCATGCTTGGCGTGCACGCGAGCGTGCAGCACGTCTTGTTGCTTGCGCCGCCACACGCGCACGTGCCGCCACTGTCGCTGACGCCGCCGCCGCCGTCGCCGCCGCACACAGTGGCAGCCGCCGTGTCGTCACCACCACGCCACACCCGCGCGGCGGCCGCGACGCTGCCGTGCGAGCGACTGTCGTGGCGCGATGACGACAGCGGCGACGGCGGCAACACGACGACAGCAGCAGCAGCAGCAACAGCAGCACGGCAGCTGTGGCATCTTGCCCGTGCGCGTGTGCTGCCACCGCTGCAGTTGCGCCCCGGCCGTGTGGAGGACTATGACGATTTTGTGCCGCTGCTGCTGCGCGGCTGTGGTGTGCTCACGCGGCTGCCCTCCGCCTTCTACCTGGACGAGGAGCTGATGCAGCAGGACGACGTACACAAGGTCGTCGTCGCCGAGGATGCGCAGACGCACGAGGTGGTCGGCCTCGCCTGCTTGCGCGCCCTCGACGCGGCGGCGCAGCAGCACCTCACGCGGCGCTACCACACCCAACACGTGGGCAAGTTTGCCGCGCTCGACCTCGACGCGGCGGTGCGCAGCGCCCGCGCCCGCGCGACGGCGACGCGGCGTGCTGTTGCCAATGCGTTTCACATTGCGTTTCTTTACTTTGCCCCTGCCTACCACGACCGCGTTGGCGAGTTTGTTCAGTACATGTTTGCGCAGTACGCCTCGTGCGAGTACGCCACACTGACGCTCCCGCACGACACCCCCGACACGCCCGTGCTGCGCGCGTTCGCCTATGTGCCGCTGCGCAGCTACCAGCCTCCGCAGCAGCCACCGCCGACGCCTGCCACCGTGGCGGCGGCGGTGGCCGTGACAAGGACTGGCAGCAGCAGCAACAACAACAATGACGACGAGGACGACGAGGTGGCGACAATGCGCCGCAGTAGCAACAATGATGACGCGATGGGGCTGTGGGTCTGTTGTCGCTACGCGCTCGACGACGTCACCGTCGCGGCGGTGCGCAGCCGTGACGCCTGCGAGGACCTCGACGTGGCACTGCAGCAGCACTTTGACCACTACCACCACGGCGGCGGCAGCAATGGCAACGCGCGTCACAAGCAGAGTCATTCGCTACTGGACGCACGCAGTGACAGCCTCGGCAGTGGTGGTGTTGGCGGCAACAACAGCAACGCGCAGACGACGACGCTCGTCGGCGGCGATGCGACGGCGGCGTTGTTGTGCGCTGACCTGCGCTGCAGCCTCGAGGGCGACCACAACAACGTCACCAGCAACAACAACAACAACAACAACAACAACACGAACAAGACGACGACAATGCCATCGGTGTCCTTCAGCGTCGACGACACGCGCGCACACACGACCGTCTTTGTGTTGCGCTGGCGCGGTGACGTCGTCGTCGGCGCAGCATCGCTGCGTCGCCTGACGCTGCGTGATGTGTACGCGCTGCGCGCCAACTATGACCTGGACGCGTACGTGGATGTACACGCGCTGCCGCCGCCATCGTCGCTGCCCGCCGCGCGTGGTGGCGCACGTGACTATCGTGCCACAGATGTGACGCTGACGCCGCGGCAGGCGCAGGCGGCGGCGGTGTCGCGGGCGCTGCGCGGCGTCGTTGTGCGTGCGCTGTACATTCGCCCGCCGCTGCGTGCCGCGCTTCGCTTCTTTGTGCGTGACATGCTGCGGCAGATGGACGCCCACGTCGCGGTGGTGCTCGCGGGCGGTGCCGAGGCGATCGATGTGGCGCCGTCGCTGCATCCGCTGCTCGCCGAGCTGCTGCCTGTGCGGCCACGTCGTGTGCGCGAGCAGCGCTACAGCTACAATGACAACGATGACGAAGGCGACGAGGATGTTGTCTATGACGCGTCGCGGCCGCAGCGTCATCAGATTGACCACACCACCGACGTCGCCGCACTCGGTGCGCTGTTCTGCACCACACGCCGCTACCTGGCCGACGCAAAGCTGCGCATACACACGCGCATCGTCGTCGTCGGCGCGAGTGCGACTGGGCTGGCGTGTCTACACCGCCTGCTCATGGTGCCGTATGTACACTACAGCAACCTCGTCCTCGTCAGCTGCTACGGATTGCCACCACACGCGAATGCGCTGGCGGTGCAATGGCACGCCGACACGATGGCGCTGCTCGAGCGCGAGCATGCCTGCTTGCATGTGGGCCGGCCGGTGCGCGTCGTCGCTGGCAGCCTCGTTGACGTGGACCGTGCGCAACGCTACGTGGCCCTTGACAATGGCACCTATGAGGCGTACGACTATCTGCTGCTGACGGTGGGCCGCCAGTACGTGGTGCCGCCCGTGTTGCAGTCGCTACTGCAGCAAGAGGGTCGCGCAGCGACCACAGCAGCCGCCAAGACGACGACGAGTGCCGCCGTCACACCCACCGCCGCTGCTGTCAATAACAACAATAACAACAATGTCAGCAACAGCAACAGCAGCAGCGGTATACTTGCGCTGGCCGATGAGCTCGCCATGGACACACTGCAGCAGCGACTGGCCGAGATTGATCAGAATGTCAACAATGTCGCCAATGTCATGGTCTACGGCGCCGGCCTCGACGCGCTCGCCACGGTGACGGCGATGGTGCAGCTGGGCTTCTCTGCACAACGCATTGTGCTGTGCAGCCGCACCGAGGCGGTGCCGATGATGGACGCGGCGAACTTTGCTGTGGTGGTGTCGCTGCTGAAGAGCATGGGGGTGCACGTCATGCGCGGCTACGACGTCACGCGCATCGAGTACGACGAGGACAACAATCTCGCGACGGTGGTCATTGCACCCGCGTGCGTCACGGCGACGGGTGCGACGTCGTCGTCGTCCTTGTCGTCGTCGTCGACGTCGCCGAGTACGACGCACAGCAACGGCGGCGCGCGGGTGACGGCCGTCGCGGGCCGTGGGGCGGCTGCGGCGCGTGCGATACACACCGCCGTGGGCGACCGTCATGCGCACGGCGGCAACCACCACCACAGCCACACGGACAGCAGCAGCACGAGTAGCAGCAGTGCAGTGCCAACAACTGCACGGACGAACAATGGCAGTGCCGCCACGGCCGCGGCGGCGGCGGGGCAGGCGGTCGAGTTGTCGTGCTGCCTCATCGTCGCGCTCGAGGACAAGGACATTGACCCGCGTGTGCTGACGATGCTCAATCGTCGCTCGATTGTCTTTGACGGCCGCGTCATTGTCGAGAGCGACTACCGCGCCAGTGATGCGCGTGTGATGGCGGCGGGCCCGGTGGCGATGTTTACGCGACGCTACGGTGCGACACGCAGCTTCGACGACAGCGCCGCGTGCGATGTGGGGGCGCACATGGCACGCGTCCTGCTCGGCGCACACCTGCACCTCGACGAGTTTTGCGACGCGACGAGCAGCAGCAGCAGTGACAACAAGAGCAATCAGCAGCAGCAACAGCGAGAGCAGCAGCAGGAGCAACATCCGCTGCACACGAGCAACGGCAGCGATGACAACGCGGCGGCGGCGACGAATGAGGTGTACCGCAAGGTGCTCGAGGAGAATGGCAGTGTGCTGGCGCGGCGGCGGGCGCGGCACGCGTGCGTGTCGGACGCACAGCGCGAGCGTGCCGCGCGCGCGACGCTGCAGCGGCTGCCGCGCTACACCACACCGCTGGCCCGTCGCGTGCGTCTGCCCGCGGGCTGCTGTTACTTTGTGGCACAGTCAACAGACTTTTGTCCGGCAGAGTGTCTGCGCCTCGACTGCAGCAACGTGGACGTGCAGCGCTTGCTGGCGGCAGCGGGTGACACGAGCGCAATGACGGCGGCGGCGGCGGTAAGTGGCGCGCAGCGCAGCGCCAGTGACGACAAGGGCGATGATGATGGCGTGACAGCAGGGACAGCCGACGGCGAGGAGCAGTACATGCTCACCATCTACGTCAACCAACACAGTCGCGCGATTGACGCCGTGAGCTACCTTGGTAATGGCAGACCCGAGGTGCACCACTACTACACCCTCATCGGCTACCCCGAGTCGTTGCTCGACCTCGTCTACCGCTACCGCGAAGCCGCCGCACTGGCCGAGGCGCACGCAACGACGGCAGCAGTCGCAGCAGACGCGGCGACGCCTGTCACGACGGTAGGCCGGCACGTGGGCGCGAGCGCGGCTGGCCTGACGGCAGGCCTCGTCGGCGGCAAGCTTGACCTCGTCGCGTATCTGCGTCTGCCACACATGCAGTGCATCTTTGACGAGCGCTTCGGCGTGTTCTTTCGCGCCCTGCGTGAGCGGCTGCGCGCACACGCGCAGGCGGTGGCGCTGCGCAAGCGCATCTTGCACGAGCACCGCCTCGAGTGCTACTTGCCCGAGCAGGCGGCCAGTGCGTATGTGGACACGCTGACGCAAGCGGGCCATGGCGCGTTTGCCCGTGAGGTGCAGCTGCAACTGCTGCGCTTCTTGCACGAGAACAAGGACTTTTTGCCACAAAACATGTATCTGCCCGACATTACAGCACACGTGCATGCCTACGACGCGTTGTAGCGTGCCGCCGCTACGCAGCAGCAAGGATAGTAAGGATGCGTGCAAACGATGTAGTATAGTGCGTACGGACACACATACACACATAAGGGCAAAGGCAACGATGTATACGTTTGTGTGTGTAGCACATGTAGTACACGACACACGCAAACCTTTGTACATGCACATTTGTTTGTGTACAGCATGACATGCATGGCTGCCTTGCTTGCCACGTATACACACATACACTGTTGTTGTTGTTGCCGCTTACGTGTCGTGTGCATGTGACAGACTACGACTACTACTAGCGCGCACACAGCGTCTACACCAAGCATCCCCTCTACACACACACACACACACACACACACACTCACAGACATGTTCCGCTTCTCTGCTCCTGCGCTGAAGAAGCTGCAGCCGCTGGGCCAGCGCGTGCTTGTGCGTCGCATGCAGGCGGCGAAGCAGACGAAGGCGGGTGTGCTCATTCCTGAGCAGATTGCAGGCAAGATCAACGAGGGCACAGTGGTGGCGGTGGCGGCGGCGACGAAGGAGTGGACGCCGTCGGTGAAGGTGAATGACACGGTGCTGCTGCCCGAGTATGGTGGCTCGAGCGTGAAGGTCGACGGCGAGGAGCTGTACCTGTACGACGAGAGCGTGCTGCTTGGCGTGTTGTCCGAGTAGCGCATACGTGCATGCGTTGACGTGTGCGTGTCTCTCTGTGTGTGTCGTCGTTGTTCTTTTGTTCACCGTAACAGCATGCTTTGTAACGAGGAGAGAGGGTTTATGTGTGCGCGTGACGTGTTCGTGCTCAGTACGTTTGTGTGTGTGTTTGTCTGTGTATGCATATGTGTGTATGTGTGTGTTTGTATAACGTAAACGTGTGTGCCGTGTGTTGTGTGCAGTGGTGGTGTCAGGTTTGTTGCGCAGATGCGATGGGCTATGCAGTGACGACATGACCAGAGGTAATGCACATGTGCATGCGCGTTCGCGTATGTGTGTACGTGTCTGACTGTTGCAGCTTTGCGGCGGTGTATGCACATGCACATGTTTGACGTTGCTTGCTGTCGCTGTTGCTTTTGTTGTTGTTACGGATGGCAAAGCGCGTACATGCGCACCACGACACGGCGATGTATGCGTGGGTGTGGCCTCGTCATCGATGCGGCAGTGCGCACGCACAGCGTACTCTGGCTGCCGTCACGGTCGCTGCGGTGTGTCTGCGGCGGCGGCACGTGCGGTGCAATACGCATAGCGCGCACTAGTAGTAGCAGCATGCTGTACGCCCTGCGACACACATCGTCGCTAACGGCTGTTGCTGCTGTCGTCACTACTGCTTCTCGCCCGACTGCAGGGCGTGACGGCGACGTGGCCAGCGCACCCGACACGGCGAGCAGCAACAGCAGCAGCAGCAGCAGCCTTGTCGCAGACGTCACCGCGGCGGCTCGTGACGGCCTCGTTGTGCAGCAGACCTCATCACTGACATCGCCGTCACCGTCGCCGTCGTCGCCGTCGACGTCGCTCGCTGCCGTGGCGGGTGCGCTCGTGCCCGCGCTCGAGCTGACGGCGGTGCGTGCACTGCCAACGCCGGCACACGTCGAGCGTCTGTTCTGCGACTCGGTTGTTGCGCGCACGGTGAGCAATGCGCAGCTGCGGCACTTTGTTGCGCACTGCGTGATGCCGCGTGACATTGCCCTGCTGCAAGCCGCGGTTCGCGGTGCAGAGCACGGCGGCCTGCGACTGAATGCGCCCACGTACGAGCTGCTTGTCGACAAGCTGCTGGCGGCGGGCCAGGTGCAGCACGCGTTTGCGCTCTTTCGTGACATGCTCGACACACTCCACATGCGACCGACGGCGCAGACGTTTGTGATGCTCATGCGGCACTGCATGCAGTGTCGTGCGTACACGGCGTGTGCGAGTTTGTACACACAGGCGCGGCGTGTGGGTGTGCAGCCGACGGCGCAAATGTACGCGCTGCACATTGCGAGCTGCGCGGCGCCGGTGCCGTCGCTGTGGTCGGCCGCCGCGGCGACGTTTGACGAGGTGGTGACGCGGCACCCGCACATGCTCAGCACCGATGTGTACGAGGAGATGCTGCGTGCGCACTTGAACAGACGCCCGTGCGACTGGCGGGCCGTGCATGCGTGCTATTGCCAGATGCGCCGGTCAACGTCGCCAGTCGTGCCACTGCGCTGGAGTACGTACCTGCTTGTGCACGAGGCGCTGCGCCGCGGCCGCGTCGACTGGGTGACACGCGTGATCGTCTACGTCGAGGCCTGGGCGGTGGTGACGCCGATACGGTCTGTCGCGTTTGTCAAGATGCTGCTCATCTGCGGCACGGCGCTCTTCCTGTTCCGCGCCGTCGTTGGCGGCGTCGGTGCGTACATTATGTATCGCATCGCTACACGCCACATATACTAGCGCAATGGCTCTGTGTGTGTGTGTGTGTGTGTGTGTGTGTGTGTGTGTGTACTTGTCTACGGTATCGTGCATTGCCTTGCGAGCATACATGTACACACACGAGCGCACACAGTGCAGCATTTGTATACGCGTGCTTTGTGTGTGTGTGTCGTGCTTGCTACTTGTGCTACATGTACGTACACACACAAACAATGTAAAGCACTCGCACATACACTCACACATACACACGCATGGACACGTCGACAAGCGGCGACGCGAAGGCATGCGCTGCGCACGATGCGAATGATGAGCAACAACAACAGCAGCAGCAGTCGTCGTGCGAGCATGCAGCGGAGATGACAGCGCAGTGCGATGACGGCGACAAGGACGACAAGCGCACACAGCCATCGCCGCAGCCAGACGCGGGTAGTAACGACGAGGACGAGAACAAGGCAACAGCGGCGACGGCGGCGGTCGACGCGGCAGCGGCGGCGCGCTTGCAGGTGGCGGCGTTGTACGCGGAGCACGGCGATGCACACTTGCAAAAGCGACTGCGCGAGGTCATTGCGCAGGTAAAGAAGCGACAGTCGGAGTTGGCGCAGCTGAGCAAGCGCAACAGCGCGGCGGGGCGGCAGGTCGCGGCGCTGCAGGAGAGCCATGCCAAGGCGCTGCAGCTGCGTCGCAAGGGCGAGGAAGTGTGTCGCACACTGCAGGACGCCCTGCGACGCCGTCGTGAGCTGACGCAGCGCTTGTGTGCCGAGATGCAGCAGCACCGCAGCGATGTACAGCGCCGTGTCGACGACGGCCTCGCCGAGACGACGCGCAAGCTTGTTGCCCGTGAGGAGGCGGTGGCGCAGCAGCGTGAGGGCAACGCGCAGCTGCGCGACGAGGTCGAGCAGCACCGCCGCGCGTTTGACAGCGCGTGTGCGGCCTTTCAGGACAACCTGCGCACCCGCGCACAGTCGATTGAGGGGGTGCTGCGCGGGTGCAGCGCGACGGCGCGCGAGCTCGAGACGGTCGAGGGGCAGCTGCTGCTCGTGCGGCGCGAACGTGCCGCGGCGGAGAGCGCGGCGGCGATGCTGCGGGAGCAGGTGGCCGCCTACGACGGGCAGTATGACGAGTTTGCGCAGACGGCGATGACGCCCGACGACGTCGTCGCACTCGCGCAGCGACAGCGCGCACACGCCGAGGAGCGCGTCGCGGTGCTCGAGCGCGAGAAGGCCGAGGCGCATGAGCTGCGCGTGCGGCTGACCAAGGAGACGACGGAGCTGCGCGCGCGCGCGGCGGCGCTGACGAAGCGCGAGCTGCCGCAAGCCGAGAAGGCGCGTGCGGCGGCGGAGCGACGCTGCCGCGCGGCACAGCAGCAACTGCGCAGCGACACGAGCAGCAGCAGCGGCAGCAGCAGCAACGGTCACGCAGCAGCTGCAGCAGCGGCGTAGTGCACAGTGACGACGAGGACGACGGCGCTGATGACAAGAACGATGTATGCCAACACACACACACACATACACACAGGCTGTCTTGTAGTGCACATGTGTGCGTGCGTGTGTATATGTGTGTTCGCATGTCGTGTGACAATAGTGTGCGGTCTATGCCGTTGCCTGTTGCACACACACACACAGACACACACAGACAGTGTAGCATGTTGCGTAGTGTGGTGCGGTGGTGCAGTCGCATCGACATTGATGGCACGCCGTCGCGCTACTACCCACGGGTGCGACCGCGTCGTGTGGTCATGCCAGTCGACCCGAACGACGTCCACGGGGCTGCACGACACAGCAATCCGCTGTTTCAGCGCTACCTGGCCCGCATTCGGCTACACCGTCACACGCAGCACCGCGGTGCCATTACGCTGGCCAGCGTGCCAGCGGAGCGCAGTGTCGCGGACGCGTTCCGTGTGATGCTGACGACGTGCGAGCGCAGCGGCTTCTTCTCTGCACCGCACGCGGACGACGACGACGATGACGCGCACGCACAGCCGACGAAGTGCCGCCTGCTGGACGTGAGCGCTGCCCTGACGCCAACGCATCTGCAGCCGCTCGAGCGCGCCGTGCGTGAGTTGTCGACGGCGCTGCGTGCAGTGCCGACGAGCACGGCAGAGGCGACAAGGACGACGACAACAACGAAGCAGACGAGCAGCGACGACGGCGATGATGACGGCGAGGTGGCGCACGTGTCACCCATGTACGCGCTCGCACTCGACGCGGCGCGCGACGCGGCGTCGCCGCACACGACAGCGACGCCACACGGTGAGCTGACGGTGCGTGACGTGGACCGTGTCTGGGAGCTGCTCGAGCGGACGCCGCTCAACGCACCCGTGCACGGTGCGCTGGCGCAGCGCGGCAAGGCGCTCGTCGAGTATGCTGTCGCACGCATAGCGTACAGCATGTACCCGCGCCTGCGCTCGCGTCACGTGCAGCAGCTGCTGCATCAGACGTGTGGGCTGCTGCCGTGCGCAGAGGCCGCCACGCGGCTTGGCCTCGTCGACGTCGCCGGTGTCGAGGCGGACGTGAGCATGTGGCGTGAGCTGAACGTGCTCACGCAGCGACTGCACGAGGCTCGTGCGCAGGCCGAGGCACACAAGGAGCGCCTCGAGAAGGGCGTCGTGCAGCAGCGACGGTGGTACTGGCGCGCCGCCATGCGCTCGGCGCGCTCGCGCCTGCGCACCTTTCCCGTCCGCGCGAGCGAGCTGCAGCCGCGCCTGGAGTGGCTACGCAGTCTGCTCTTTGCCTACGTCGCCTTTGTCCACCTCGCAAGCCGCAGCGGTGGTGACGTGGGTGGTCGTCGCGGTGTTGTCATGTGCGCCGAGGCGCTCGTGCACCACGTGTTCTGCCCCACACTGGCACGCCACCTGCGCGAGCGCACGCTGCTCGAGCGCGCCACCGCCGCCCTCGACGCGGCCACGGCGGCCGCCGTGACGGTAGCAGCACCACCACCACCACCGACGACGACGACAAGCAATGACGGCGGCGACGCGGCAGAGCGTCTGCGGCGTGTGGCGGCGTTGCGTGCGGTGGTGGCCGCGGAGCTGACGCGCGCGCAGATGCGCACCGCGGACGAGGTGGACGTGCTGGATGCGCAGACGCACCCGCGCAACCACGCCGCGGCACTGCGCCGTGCGCAGCTCTCGTCGAGTGGCGGCAGCCACGCTGTCGAGCCGCTGCACGACGACGTCTTCAGCGACTACCACGCACGACGACACCGCCGGCAGGCACCTGGCGTCGTCGTGCACGCCCTCTACACACCACACGCGCTGAAGGAGGCGCAGCTGATACTGCGCTATGCGCCGCACATTGCGCCCTCGCTGCGCCGCGCGCCGCTCGATGTCGACCAGGTCGTGCGCCGCGTGACGGAGGTGCACGAGACGAACCGGTACACGGTGACGCACCATGCGCAGCAGTTTCGTGCGGTGGACTACACCGTCTGCCGTCTCTACTCGGGCACACGCTGCCTGGGCGAGGGCAAGGGCGAGACGCTGATGCAGAGCATGCAAGAGGCGGCACAGCACATGGTGTACAACTACTACCTGCAGCCACGACACGCCACCCCACCGCCACTGTCACAACAGCAACAGCACGATGACGTCGACGATGATGCAGACGAGCGTGCACGCGCGACAGACGACGTGGCAGTGCGAATGCGCACACCACGTACCGAGGAGGAGGTGGTGTTTTAGTGATCATGTGTGTATGCATATATGTGCATGTGTGTGTGTGTGTGTGTATGTGTACGTGTGCCACTACTGTCTTGTTGTTGCACACTGCAAGCACCGCTGTAGCGCGTTGCTCCGTGTACACACACATACACACATACACACCGCACACGCAGCGTGTAGTGACTGCCCTACGCTGGCTGTGCATGTGTGCGTGAGAGGTGTGTGTGTGTATGTGTGTGTACGTGTGCTTGTGCGCCGCCACGGTTGCTGCTGCTGCTCGACGTAACGCAGTGTACGTGTCTGTTGCACATGTCACTTGCGCGGTCGACGTATCGCACGCTGCTGCGCACCCTCGCGCAGGCGCAGTCGCGTTACGCCGATGCACGCGACGTGCTCTTTGCCCTCTTTGGCGTCGCCGTGCAGCAGGACGAGCTGGCGGCCGCCGGCTACGGCACGCAGCCACAACGCATCGTCCGCCGCTGCTTCGAGCGCGCCAGCCTGGCCGATGACGCGCGTGACACGACGGCGCACCGCCTGTCAGATGCCTTTGCCGTTATTCGCGCGTTGCGTGAGCTGCACAGCGACCGTCGCTGCGGCGCGCGACAACGACCGTCGCGCCGGTGCGTCGACACCGCACCACCAAGCAAGGACGAGGTGAGCGCGCTGATGCGCGACGAGGCGGCGAAGCGCATGTCGTCGCGCTTGCCACGCGGTGCCACAGGTGGCGATGGTAGCAGCAGTAGCAACAGTACGACGACGACGACAACGACGAAGAGCGCAGACGAGGAGAGTGACGAGGACGCGGCGTTTTACCGCGAGCACGGCCGCGTGTACGACGCCGCCACGCTCGTCATCCGCATCGTCGACACGCGTGAGCTGAAGCTTGACACGGCCATGGCGCTGCATGCGAGCAAAGATAAGCTGCTGCCCTATCGCTACCTGCTCCCACCTGAGCCCATGTACACATCGACGGTGTGTGCTGCGCGTGAGCTGCCGTGCTTGACAGATGTGCTGCTCGCCATCTGCGCACGCGCCGTCGACTCGGCGGCAGCCTCGCAGGCGTCGTCGTCGTTGTCACCGCCGTCCTCCTCAACACCTGTAGCAGCAGACTCGCAAGAGCAACCGCAGCGTGACGTGATGCCGTTCACCACGCCGCGCACACACGCCGAGCTGCTCGCACTGCTCTTGCGCATACCGACGCGAACGCGTGCACAGACGAGTGTCGTCGAGGTCGAGGTGGTGACGCGGTATCTGAGTCGTGTGCGCGACAAGGATGTGGCCGACACGACTCGCAACATGTACGACACGCTCACGTGGTGCGACAAGGACACGGCCGATGCAACAACCGACAGCGGCGGCAGTAGCAGCAGTAGCTGTGTGGGTGTGACGTCAGCGAGTAGCAAGGCGGTGCACACAGACTGTAGCAACAGCAGTAGCAGCAGCGACAACAATGACGCAGGCAAAAAGGATGCGGCGTCGCGTCAGCCGCACCTGTACAGCATTGCGCTGCACCTACGCAACACCTCCGCCGCGGACGCGGACGACACGCAGCATGTCTTTGTCCTGTCCACGCACCTGGTGCACCTGGTCGCGACGATGAACAAGGTGTACGAGATGGTGACGCCGGGGGCGTGCGGCAACATGACACACATCAAGGCAAACGACACACACATGTTCGAGTCTGGCTTCGCTGTGCCGCGTGGTGGTGTGGCGATTGTACGTGGCACCATACAGGTGGCGATGATTGACACGGAGGGTGTGGTGCAGACACTGGACGTCGCCGTGCCGCCGACGCTGCTGCGTGTTCCTGCGACGTAGTTGTATGCTACACGTACACACACACACACACACACACACGCACACCGACGTGATGTGTGACACGTGAGACGTGTGCTTGCGCTCCTTTACCTCTACTTATAGATACACACAGACAGACTAACAGAGTGCGCCACGAGGCAGACAATATACATACATATATACATATATTCATACATATATACACGTACACACACATATACACAGAGTAACACAGTATATGCTAGATGACTTTTTATACGTAGACGATGAATGCGAACATGTATACAATGTACGCTGTGCATGATGTGCATATGTGTGTGTGTGTGTTGCATTGTCTGCCTTATCTTTCTCTGTGTGCACGACTTGTACAGTATATACATATACACATATATCTACACGTCTGTAGTCGCACAGCACGACATGGAGGAGGAACAGGGCACGGCAGTCGAGCAATACTTTACGCAGCTCATACGCATGCGACTGCTGACGCACGTGTACGTCACGGACAGACAAGGCAACACCGTCCTCGCGTGCTTTGGCCCACAGGACGACGACGATGACGACGCTGGCAGCAGCGGCGGTGGTGGTGGTGACGACCGCACCGCAAGCACGACGACGACGACGACGATGCTGCCGCACAGTGGCAGTGGTGCTGCAGGCGCAGCAACAGGCATGCGTGACGGTGATGCGGTCGCACACGGCGGTGGCGGCGGTGGCGGCGTGGCGGGCGACGACAAGGACGCGATGGCTGCACAGATGGAGAGTAATGTGGTGCTGAGTGGTGCGCGCTGCTACCAAAACTTTGAGCAGCTGCAGCTTGGCACACCAGAGTATATTAGTGCGCAGTACCACGACGCCGTCGTCGTGCAGACGCCTGATCGCGCGTCCATCTTGACGCTCGTCGGCAGCCGCTCACAAGGGCACTGCGTTGGCGGCCTGCTCGCGCTGCTGCCACAAATACGGGCCACACGCGTCTATGACGAGCTCACGCGCAAGGTGCAAGAGTGCGTCCAGTAGCGCCGCGACGTGTACGTGTGCTGATGCATGTGCCTGTGCCTGTTCTACTGTATACATGTGTGTGTGTGTGCGTGTCTCTGTGTGTGTGTGTGTGCATGTTTTGCATGAGGCACATGCTCGGCTTGTTCTTGTTGTCTGTTACTGTCAGCAACATGACGATCGAGGTGGTGTTGCGGCTGTCTAACTTGACGCCGCACGTGACGGAGGCGCACCTACGCGAGCTGCTGCGCGGCAGTGGCGTGGTGCTGCGTGAGGTGCGCATGCCCGCGCCGGCGCTGTGGCAGAGCTGCCCGACGGGCCGGGCTGAGGTGGTGGGGGCGACAGACAGCGACACACTTCGTGCCTTTGCTCAGCTGCGCAGTGTGGTGCTCGACGGCGAGCACGTGCATGCCGAGGTGGTGAAGGTGGACACGAGTCTGCCCCCGGTCGCTGCGCCGCCGCCACAACAACAGCAGCAAGGTGAAGAAGAGGAACAGCACGATGCAACAGGTGCGGTGACTGCAGCTGCTGCAACGTCGTCCTTGTCGCCTAGTCACATGCCGCGCCGGGACAGCAGCGACAGCAGCAGCAGTGACGATGACAGCGGCGGTGACGCGGCGCGCAGGCGACGAGGCGGCGGCAGTCGCTCACGCAGCGTCAGCAGTGCAAACGATGATACGACCGCGACGACGGTGGCGATGGCGGCAGCGGCGGCGGCCACAGCGGCAGCGACGCAGCCGCGTCGTCGGGCTCGCGGCGGCCGTCGGCAGCGCGAGCGTGACGAGCGTAAGCGACTGCGTCTTGCACAGCTGCAACGACAACAACAGCAGCAACCGCCACAACAACACGCGCAGCCACCACGGCGACAGTCGTCGTCCTCGTCGAGGCAGCCGGCACAGAAGCAAACCCGTACGCACAGCAACAACAACAACAACAGCAACAGCGCTCATCATCGTCGTCGCCAACGTGACAGCAGCAGCATCATCGACGACAACGAGTACGCACTTCGTCGTCGCCACTCTCGTCGCACATCGTCGTCACCGCGGTCGCATCACCGTTACCGCCGCCGTCGCGATGCGTACGACGACGACGAGGACAGCGACGTCGACTATCGACGCAGAACGCCATCACGGCGCAGACGATCGTCGTCGTCCTCGTCGTCGTCGTACAGTCGCCGCCACAGTCGTCATCGCCGTCACACGCGCAGTCGCAGCAGCTCACGACGACGACGCCACGCACGACATCGCACGCCGTCGTCGCCGTCGTCACGCGAGGACGACCGCGGCGAGCGGCGAGGCAGCAGTGAACGTTACAGTCGCCACCGCCGCCGTCGTCGCCACTCATCACCGCCGCGCCGCTACGACAGCTCGTCGCGTCACGCGTCTGCCCCACCCGCGATGGATAAGCGCTCGCAGTCGCCTGTGTGGGAGTAGAGAAGGAGACACACACAACAACAACGGACACAGCAATGTGCGCAAAGCAGTTGTGTGCCTGTGTGTGTGTGTGAGGGAGGGCGGCGTATAACTGCACTAAGCATGTGTGTAGTGACAGACGCATCTACTGTTGTATATGTGTGTGAGTGTTCAATCGCACAAATGCAGCACTACATGGCGGACGTTGTCTTGTTTGTTGCCTAGCTTGCGCTTGTCTGCGCACAAACAACACACACACACACACACACACACACACACACACACAACTACACACACNCACACACACACACACACACACACACACACACATACACATACACACACACACAACTACACACTCTGCAGCACAATGAGCAGCTATCATGGCAGCAGCGATTACACAACGCAGAACAACTCGGCAACCTTTGCTGACGACGACGACGAGGACGATGGCGGCACGGCGTCGCAGTACGACGGCGACAGCGTCGTCACCGGCGATGAGCGATCGATGACGGATGCGACGACGACCGCCGGCAGAGCCTCGGCGTCGCGTTCGCTGTACACGGAAGACGACGACAACAATAGCCGCAGTAAGCTGGACGACAACGACGACGACGATAGTGTGACGGCGACGCGCACCGACGGCACGTCACTCGCGACGGCGAGCCGTGAGCAAAGCAGCGCACCCCCACCACGACAGCAACGACGACGTCGTCAGCAACAGCCACCGCAACCACCGCAGCCACAGCGGCCACAGCTGCAGCCATCACGTGGTCGTCGACAACAACAGCAAGAAGAGGACGACGGCGGTCCGCGTGAGGGCGTTGTGCGCACACAACGTAGTGTGTCACAGCCGTCTGCCGTCGACTACACCGCCACCAACACCACCGCGTTGACGAGCTACGCGTCGCCCTCGCAGACGCGCACTGAGTCGCTTGCTAACTTGACGAGCAACATGGACGACAAGAACAGCGCAGCGGGCGACGACGATGACGACGACGATGACGCGTATGACTACTCGAGCGGCTACGACGCGCGCTCGCTGTCGTACGACGTCGACGACGACGGCGGCAGCACATACGCCGCGGACGATCGCTTTGCGGGTGGCAACAGCAACAGCAACAGCAACAACAACAGCAACAGCAACAACAGCTCGTTGCGCTCACCGCGCTCGAGCTCACTGCTCAGCTCCACCTTCGCCAGCTTCTACGAGGACAACACCACACTGCGACGTGTCTGGCGCACTCTGTCGTTCCTGCGTCGTCCGCTGTTCTTTGTTGCGTTTACGTCGTGCGGCGGCAGCATGATGCACGCACTGGCTGAACTGATGCGCGCGTCGGCGCTGCAGCACACGCGTACACAACTCGCCGCCAACAAGGCAGCAGCAGCAGCAGCGGCAACAGCAAAAGCAGCAGCAGCCGCAGCAACAACAGCAGCAGCCAGTCCGCTGACGAGCAGCAATGTAGCAGCCGCGGCAGCGGCAGCAGCGGCGAGCAGCGTGACGACACCCGCAGCGACGGTGGCAACGGTGCGTGCGCTGCCGAGCGGCTACCCTGACGTGCCGCAATGGCTGCGTGAGGTGCGCGCCACACTGCCGGCCGCCGTCGAGAAGCCGGTGACGTGGGCGTTGCAGCGGAGCGGCGTGCCGGTGCTGTCTGAGCTGCAGGCGCAGTTGCGTTTGCAACAACAACAACAACAATTGCAGTATGAAGCACAGCAACATACGCAGGCGGCGACAACGACGATGTCGACGTCGCAGCAGCCTGCCGTCGCGACATCGGCACCGCCACCACCAACCGCAGCCGCTGCAACAGCTGCAACAACAGCAGCTGCAACAACAACAGCTACAACAACAACGTCAACCTTTGACAATATACTCGAGCCGTCACCGCCGCTGCCGCAGCCGCCGTCGTCGTCGGCGCGCTACGTCGTCCCTGCGACTGTGTTTGTGCCGTTGCTCTCCTATGCGGTGTTGCTCGTGTGCAAGTATCTCGTCGCACGACACAACCACGCCGTCAACACACTCCTGCTCGCACAGCACGACGGTGACGAGGACGAGGAGGCGGTGGCTGACGTGGACGACGACAACATACACGGCACACACGACGAGGCGTTGGCGGCGGGTGACGGACAACCACATCGTCGCCTTCTGCGACGCAGACGATCACAACAGCAGCAGCAGCAGCAGAGCAGCATGCTCGGTGACAGCACGATGCTTGCGAGCGGTCGTGGCAGTCGCAGCAGCTACTACAACAACAACAACAGCAGCAGCACAGACTATTATTATTACTCGAACACGGACAAGCAGCGCAGCTTCAGCAGCCGCGGCGTCAGCTACGTGGACACGACACTGCGCAGTGACACACTCGCGTCGCGTAGTATGCTTGCGGCGGCTGCGACACGCGGCGGCGACGATGATGTTGACGACAATGACGTGCGTCGTCGGGGTGGTGCGGGGGCGCTGTCAGCGAGCAACAACACACCACGCACGGCGCCCGCGTCACAGCGCGCCGCCTCGCTGCCGCTGCCGTCGGCACGCACGCAACACGACGACGACGGTGACGGTGACGACGCGACGGCGGCGGTGCCAGCGACACGACGCAGTCGGACACGAACGCGCGACAATGACGACGACGACGACGACGACGCAGTCGTTCGCAAACCTTTGCAGCGCGACGACGACGACGAGGCGGCGATGGCGGCGGCGGTCGCGTCACGCGCGGCGGCTGCGCTGCGCGGTGAGGTGGTGGTGGCGCTCGTCGGCGACGACGGCGCCGTCGACACCGTCGTCGACGACATCATCGACAACGACGCCGCCGCCGTCGACACGCGCACCGTGATGGCGTGTGGTGTGACGGCGATGGAGGCGAATGCGGTGCTGCTCGCCGCCGCCAAGCACGGCTGTCGTGCTGTGTTGCTGCCCGCGCGTGTGCGACGACTGTCACGGTGGCTGCGCGCGCCCGCGACGGTGCGGGTGACGTACGCCACCGACGTCCTCGCCGCCGTCCGCGACGTGGCGGCGGGGCAACAGCTGCGGTGTGTCGGTGTCGTGACGACGCCGTCGCTGCCACCGTCCGTGGCGGCAGCGGCAGCAGCAGCGGCGGCGAGAGACGGTGGCGGCGGTGCGGCGTTGTCTGATCCGGTGCCGTTGCCTGTGTTTGCGCATCCGCGCGACGCCGTGTATATCTTTCTCAGTGCGCAAGCAGCCGCAGCCGCGACAACAACGACACGCGCAGCCGCCTTGCAGGCTGTGCTGCAGCACAGTGATGTGTGCGTGTACGCCGAGGCGGCACGTGGTGCAGTGCGCATACCCGTCAATGTTTGCCTGTACGACCGCTACGCCAAGCAAAAGCGTTCGCCCTCACCACCACCGCCACCGACGGCGCGCACGACGACGCGGACAGCGGCGGCAGCCGCGACAAGCGCACGCACAGCGACGACAAGAGCGTCGTCGTCGTCATCCTTGTCGTCGTCTGCGGCAGCGGCGGCGGCGGCGGTGACGTCACGGCAGACGACGGACGTCACCATCGACGACGACGACGTCGACGGCAGCAGTGCAGCAGACGGCGCCGATGTGGTTGTTGTCACTGCACGGTAGAGAACACATGCACACAAACATGTTTGTATGTGTGTGTAGAGAGAGAAAAAAGATTGTAACACGTCACGCAGTAGTTGTGCTGGTGACATTGTAACTCGACGGCACGTGCACATACACACACATGTTCGCGTGCATGTGTGTGTGTGTGCACGTGTATGCATGTATGTGTATGCACGTTTGTTGTACGTACGACATAGAGTGCACAATAGAGTATCAGTGCATGTTTGCACGCAGTGATGGTTGTGGTTGTTGTGTATGTATGATTTATGTGTGTGTGTGTGTGTGTGTGTGTCTGTGTGTGTGTGTATGTGTATGTTGTACGCCTGCGTTCATGTATCCTCTGACTGAATGACTGTGTGTGTGTATGTGTGTATGTGCAGCTTTGTATGCATGACGTGGTGCTGACGCGGTCACACACAAACACACAAACACACACACAACGGCTCATGTGCACCTACAAGCTCGCACACGTGTGTGTGTGTGTGTGTGCGAGATGCTATTGTACTGTTCATCACATATTTGTCGCTGCTGTTGCTGTTGTGCTTTTAAACACACACACACAGTGCGCAGCCAATGCATACTGTCAGTGCACACGCACGCGAGGTGTGTCCGGCGGGTGCGACGCCGCCTGACGCACACCATCACACATGTACAGCAACAACAACAACGAGGAGGAGGATGGCAACAGCAGCAGCACTCGCGCATGTGCGGCGTGCATTGCCATCGTCTTGTGCAGCAGCAACAGCCGCAACACCCGACGTGGCGACGTGGTCGTCGTGCACCGTCACGCCCTCACTCGACGTGGTGCTGTACTACAACACAGCATCCTTGACAAGCAGCAGCAGCAGCAGCAGCGACAAGGAGGACGTGGCGACGAGGAGGAGTGCGGCTGCGGCTGCGCGGCCGCCTACGTGTGCGGGCTGTGTACCCTTTGCCACCCATCGCCGCTACGTGCGCGTGCGTCATGCCGCCCTGTCAGCCAGAACGACGCACACGACGAGTGGCAGTGGCAGCACGGCGGACGACAAGGCGGTGACGGCTGCTGCTGCGGCGGTCGACGCACTCGCGCACGGCCACCTTGACGGTGTGCGTGTCGTGTCGGTCGCTCACAGCAACACAACCGACACACCCGCCGTCGTCGCCGCGGCAACAGCAACAGCAACGACAACGACAAGCAACACCACACGTCGCAGCAGCAAGCTGAGCACAACAAAGACGAAGACGCAACACAACAGCAGCAGCAACGACGACAATGACACCACAATCGTGTGGCGCGTTGCACAGACGCTGCCGACGCTCGCACTGCTGCTGCGACTGCCGTCGTCGTCTGCAGCGGCGACGGCCTCGCGCGGCGGCAGCAGTAGCAGCAACAACAAGGAAGATGCGCTGCATCTGCTCGTGTTGCGGCCGACTGTGCTCGTGACCACGTCGACAGCACATCGTCGTCACCATCGTCACGGCGGCAGTGCAGTACAGTCGTCGTTGCCTAGCGCGACGACGCACGCAGCGACGCTCGTGTACACAGCCGCCTGGCTGCGCGTCAACGCAAACGCGGCGATGGCGCTGATGCGCGACGATGCGGCGTGTGTGTTTGTGCTGCCACGCTGCACTTCTCTACACGGCAGCAGCAGCAGCAGCAGTCGCCGTTGTCAGCCGTCTGCTGCCGTGGCTGCGTGTGACGGTTGCATGGTGTTGCTGTGTACGAGTGCGCAGCCCACAGACGACGATGTCATGCCACTGACGCTGCGTGTCACGGCGCGACGTCGACACGGCGACAGCAGCAATGCTGCTGACGGCAACAACGACGGCAACAAGGCGACGAGCTGTTGTGTGGGCTGCAGACGAACGATTGTGTATGGCGTGTGTCGTCGCGCAGCGACCGCGACACACGCACACGCGCCGTGTGACGTCAGCGGCACCACGCCAGCACACGTTGTTGCGGCAGACACACAGCTGGTGCTCGTGCTGTTGTCGTCCTGTAGCGCTGCCGTGTTGCAGTACATCACGTGCGTCTACAACACACGTCGCAGTCGACAAGGCGGTGGCGGCGGTGACGATGACAGCGGCAGAGACGATGGCCGTGCACGCGTGTGCTACACGACGCCTTGTGGCGCCCTTCACCTTGCATGCAATGACAAGCGCAACAACAATGTTACGTTGTGCAGCAGCAACGATGATGACGCGGCAGCTGCCGATGTTGACGTGGCGGACGCGCTGCTGTACGCGGCGTGCTGGCGGCCATGGCGTGCGTGGCTGACACGCGACGTCGTCGAGGCGACCTTGTCACGTGACACACACAACAACAACATGACAACAGCAACAACAACAAGAATGAGAAGGGCGCAGGTGGGCGACGAGAGCAGACGAGGTCGCAGTGGGCGCATTGTGCGGTGCGCATGTGTGGCGGCGAGCGACGAGGCACACGTTGTGCTGCTGCGTCTGCAACGCGCAGCTGCGTGCCGTGCGCAAGGCGGTGACAGCAGCAACGACGGCGACGCGCAGTCGTTGTACAGCGTTGACGAGCAGCAGCAGCAGCAGCCCGACGACGACGACGATGCAGCGGAGGAGTGGTGGATGGCGGCCATGCCGACGTGCAACACGACGGCGACGGCGGCGGTGCTGCGCAGTGCAGGTGGACTACAGCCGCAGCGCGTGCGCCTGCCACGCCACCTCGTCGTGCACGACGCGCAGTACGTCATCGGAGGCAGCCGCGACGGTGTGGCTGCTGGCTTTGTGTTGCTCGTCGGCGATGCGCGCGGCGTGGCAGCCGACGGCGGCGCACCATATGTGTACTATGCGCCCCTCGGTAGTCGTGGTGCGTGTGTGCGTGCGCGCGCGTCACCGTCGCCCTTGCCGCCTGCACAACAGCAACAACAACAGCAGCCATTGTCTGTTGACAAGGCGACGATGCGCACAACACCGACGTCATCGTCGTCGGACTCGACTGCGCCACGCTACACACTCGCAGGCGTCGGTGCGCAGGACGACGGCGACAGCAGCCGCGACGGCAGTGGCTGTTGCCGTTTTCGTGTCGCCTACTATGTCAGCAACGACAGCACAGCAACAACAACAGCAACAGCGGCAGCAGCGGCAGCAACAGCAGCAGCGGCGAGTGTCGTGTACACGACGTGTTTGTCTGTGCCTACGACGGCGCGGTGGTGGCGTCGTGTGTACAGCAGCGTCTTGTGCAACTCGCCGTGTTCGCGTCGTCGTGCGATGGCGGCGGGGCAGATGTTGCGCGCTCTCGTCTCGTACGGCATTGCCGCGTCCCTACCATGTACATACACGCCTGCCGCCCTCACAACAACAAGGTCTGACGATGCGGACACGACAGCAACAGCAACAGCAGCAGCAACAGCAGAAGCAGCGCTGCAAGCGAGCGGTAATGACGAGGACGACGCGCGTGCGGTGCGGCGCTGGCTGGCGATGGCGCCGACGTGGGGTGCGCTGCCGTGTGACGGCTACAGTGCGGTATTGCTCGCACAGCTTGTCGATGTGTTGGCGTGTGCACATAGGACGTCGTCGTGCGACGACGACGACGACAACAGTGCCGCTGCGACAACGACGACGTGCGCGTCACTGCTTCTGTGCGCCGTGGGCCTCTTCGAGGGCTGCGGTGACGCGATGCGTGCGGTGCTCCTGTCATCGTCGCCGTCCTCGTGCAACACGACAACAATGAACACAACATCGCCGCTGCTGTCGCTGCGACACGTGTCGACGCTGCACGCGCACGCCATGGCACTGCGCGAGGGCCTCGTCGCACTGACGCGGCCACCGCTGTGGTGCACAAGCGCATCGACGTCGTGCTCGTTGTCGTGGGCAACGCACGCAGCGCGAAGGGCGCTGACGTGTGTCTCGCATCTCACTGACGCCTTGTCATCGTCGTTGTCGTCGTCGAGCGCAGGACGCGTGCACGCGTCACATCTGCTATCGCTGTCGTGGCGTGTGTGGCAGGTGTTGCTGTGTGATGTGTATGACGTTGCCTGCGTCGTGTGCATGCCCGTCTGCGCACCACTGGCGCGCGAGTTGCTGCTCGACTCGTCGCGTTGCAGCCCGCTGATGCGCACACTGCTGACACACACCCCGCACGACACGACAATGACGACAACGGCGCAGCCGAGGCTTGACGAACAGCAGCAGCAACAGCAGTCGTTGCCTGTCTCGTGATGGACTACATGTGTACATTGTATGTATGTATACGTGTGTGTGTGCGTGTGTGTCTGTGTGTGTACTAGATGCACTTGCTAGAGTAGACGGCAACAAACAAAAACTCATCGCGTGTGTGTGTGTGTGTGTGTGCGTGTGTGTGTGTGTGTACCTCTGTGTGCACACATGTCGTGTTGCTTGCGTGTCTGTTGCTCTTGCTGTCGTTGTGTAGGCGTGCAGCCACACACACATACATACACACAAGCTACTGCCCCTCCTTGCCGCGAAAGGCGAGTGCGCAGACAACACACGCGTCTGCACGTCTGCGCGCGCGTGCGCACAGAGTCATGTACAGTAATAATAATAACAGCAGCAGCAGCACGACGACCACGCCTCAGGACGACGTGCTCGATGCACTGCGCTGTACCTGCTCATCGTGGTCGTGGGCCTGCTTGTCGGTGGGCTGCTACAGCGAGGCGTGTCGCGTGAGTGAGCGTGACGGTGACGTTGTTGCGTGGGCAGCCGCCCTCGCCTTGTCGGGCAACACGCGCCGTGCGCTGACGGTGCTCGAGGCGTATGTGGTGGCGACGTCGTCGGTGCTGTACGACGTGTTGCACAGCAGCGCGTCGACGAGCATCACAACGCCACCGCGCGCGACAACGGCGGCGACAGCAGCCGGCATGACGGCAGCCGCCGTACTGCGACGGCGCAACACCGAGGTAGCCCTGTGGTTTCGCTATCGTCTCATGACGCAGCGTCAACAAGAGCAACAACAGCAGCAACAGCAACAGCAACAGCAGCGCGGCAATGACCGCCTGACGCGTGCAAGCAGCACGGCGGTGGTGACGAGCTCGTCGCGCGACGAGGAGGATGAGGGCGGTGGTGGCAGCAGCGGCGAGGACGACAACCATGTACGCAACATGTACATGGACGAGATGTCGATTGCGCTCGTTGAGCACTTTGATGTGCGCGACATGAGCGCCGCGGTGCAGTATCGCGTGCAGCAACACCTCGCCCGCTTGCTTGATGTGCAGGCGGTGCGTCGGTGGTATGTCATTGCGCTCTACCTGCACAACGAGGACGACGACGGCCGCTACGAGCTGCCGACAAGCCTGTGGTTTAGCAGCTTTGTACACGGTCACTGCTACCAGCAGCAGCAGTCGTCGTCATCGTCGTCGCGCATGCGCAAGGACAAGAGCATGGCACAGATGCTACAGCGTCTGTCACTCACTTCACTGCACGCGCCACAGCAGTGCTTTCGACCGGACGGCAGCAGCAACGACCTCGTCAACACCGCCGCCGTACTGCTCTCGCAGTGCACACGACGCGAGGTTGAGTTTGTCAGCGCCGTTGTCGCGCACAAGCTGTCACGCTATCGCAGCTGCATGGCGGCCGCGACGGCGGCGCTCGAGAAGGGCGACGGCGGCAGCGACGGCGAGCACGCGGCCACTGCGCGGCATCACTCGTCGCCGCTACGACACAGCCCACGCCGAGGCAGCTTAACGGCTGCACGACAGACAAGCGACACGCTGTCGCGCAGTGAGCTGCACTTTGTGCGCTTTGTGCGTTGCATGTCAGCAATCGAGCTGTGTGCACGCGCACACGCCGCAGAGGACCTGGTCGCACTCATGGCCACACCACAGTGTGACAACAACAACAACAACAACGATGGTGGTGACGGTGAGAGCAGCAGTGGTGCGCACTTGGTGGTGATGGTGGCGTGCAGCTTGGCCGTGTACGGGCTTGGCGTTGCGGGTGCCGAGGACGTCCTTGTGTCTGCCGCCACGCCGCCTGCAACAACAACAACAGCAGCGCCACTACCATCGTCGTCGTCACCATCGTCGTCATCGACAGCCGCTGCACAACCGCAGCAGACGACACCACATGCATGTCAGCCACGACAACAACAACACCGTCAACGTCGTCATCGTTGTCGCTTGTCGTCGACGCTGCGGCGCTACGCGTACGCGTTGTGCGAGTATGTGCATGCGCTGACGCTGCTGCAGCTCGGCGATGTACGCTCGGCTGTCACCGTCGCACGCGCCGCACTGCATGCGACGACCATGACGGCAACAACAACAAAAGCAACAGCCGAAGACGACGACGACGACGAGGCTGTGGCGAGTGCTGCTGCTGCTGCTGCTGCGGGTGATGGTGGTAGTGCGGCGGCGGCGACACTGCCAGGCAATGACGTGGACGACTGGCTGCGCGACCTCATCGTCTGCGGCAGCACCGCACTCGAGGACAGCACCACTATCCTGAACACGGCGCTGTCCCCGCAACGCTTGTTGTATCTTGCCATGTGCCCGGGCTTCTTTGGCGGCCTCACGCGTCGTCGCGTGCGACTGCGCGAGGGCACGAGTGCGCACAGTCTGCTCTACCCGCGCGATGTGCCTGCGTACATGTCAGCACGACAGGCACTGCCCTACCACGCACAACGCGCCTACGCCCTCTACCATCGCAGCAGCAACAACAATGACAACAGCAGCGCCACCATTGCCGCTGCCTGGCGACATGTGTGTTGTGCAGTGGCCGCGGCCGACGAGCTCGCTGGCAGTGTTGCCTACGCCTTCAGTGACTGCTTCCCTCTGCACATCTACGCCCTCGGCTGCGAGGTTGGTGCGCGGTATGTCGATGTGCTGCTGGCCGAAGAGGTGGCCGCGGCACGCGTGTGCCTCGCGCAGGCGACGCGTGACACAACGTCGGCCGCCGTCGCGTACAAGGATGCCGTCTTTGTGGCGAATGATCGTCGCGTGGCGGCGGTGCTGCGTAGCTGCCGCCGGTGGGCGCGTCGGTTGCGGCGCTGCTACCCACATGCCACGGCCACCGCCGATGTGGTGGACGCGCTCGTGTCGACAACGTCGCAGCGCAGCACGCAGCTCGAGCGCGCCCTGACGGTGTCGCGCCGCTACCCGCGCAGCATTGACGCACAGAACACACTTGTGCGTGCGCTGTACTATGGCCTACGCATACCAGACGCGGTGTACGCACTGCAGAAGAACACGCAGGACTTTCCACACGCCGACGATGTGGTGGCGATGGCGCGGCGTGTGCTGGCGGTCGTCGGCGGTGATGACGAGGACGACGAGGACGACGACGAGGACGAGGACAAGCGGCAGAAGCAGAAGCAGCAGCGCAGTGGCGACAGCGACACGGCGGTGACGTCACGGCGGCACCACGGCGACAGCACGACGATGACGATCCTGTCGACACCGACGGACAACATGGCCGCCGAGGAGGAGGCACCATTGCCACGGTCGTCGTCGTCCCCGCCGCTGCTGCTGCCATCCTTGTCGTCCTCCTCGTCGTCCGCGTCCTCATCGTCGGCGGCGTCGTCGTCGCCGACGGCTGCGACGATGCTTGCGCGCGTCGACACGCGTGCGCTGACGACAGTCGTCGACGACTGTGACGACTACGACGACCACGAACACTACCACCGCAGCTACAACAACAACAGCAGTAGCAACAACGACAGCAGCAACAATGCCACACGCATGAGCACCGCTACACGCAAGGCAAAAGGCAGTGGTGTGCGGCACACGGACAGTAGCAAGGCGAAGCATGGCGTGGCGTACACGCGTGCGCAGCACGACTACACGCAGTACACGTACGACTACCGCACCCTCGTCCCGCTGCACTACCGCGCCGGGCAGCGGCCGCGCGTGTTCACGATGCGCGTGCTGGTCATGCTGCTGCTGCTGCTCTTGCACGGCGCCGTGTTGCTGCTGACGCTGCTGGTCAATATGCCGGAGCAGGTGCGCATGCCGGAGGTGTTGCGGCCGTTGGCGGTGCGCTTGCAGCTGCCGTCGATGCTGCCCATGCTGTTTGCGCTGCTGTGCGTCGTACACGCGCTCGTCGCGGCTGTGGCGCCGCCGCCGAACCTGGTGCGCACGATGCTGCAGGACGTGTTCTTTTGCAACACCTGTGTCAATCGCCTGCTCTTTTGCCTCCGCAGCGTCGTCTTGACGAACGTGTTCAACGCGATGCAGATTACGCTGGCGGGCAATAACTTCTTGCTCGACCACGCCGCGCAGACGGCGGTGTTGTATGTGGTGCTGCTCCTGCTGCTCGTGCCGTTCACGTCGCGCATGTGGTTCCTGACGTCGCTCGACGAGCCGCACATTGGCTTCATGTCCTCGCTGCTGCTGCTCGGCGTCGAGTGTGTGACGGCGGTGGTGGTGCTGCTGCCACACCTCGTCCTCGCCGCACTCGAGCCGGTGCTGTCGATTGTGTTCTGGGCCTACCTGCCAGCCCCTCGTCCTGACCGCACCCACGCGAGCAGCAGCGTGCGACGACGGCTGCTCTACCACGAACGCTACCGCGACGCGATGCCGGCGCGCTTCAGCGTCGGCAGTGGCACGCGCTTTGTGCATGTTCGCCTCATGGCGCTGCTGTTCTACCACACACACTCGCTCATGGAGAGCAAACACCTGGCCGAGTCACAGCGCGAGGAGGAGCTCTACCGCGTCTTTCCTCTGCTCGACGCGGCGGTGCTCGGTGTGACGAGCAGCAACAACAACAACAATAATGATGGCGGCAGTGGTACTGTTGTGCGTACGCAGCCCACATACACCCCCGAGGTGTTGCGCGAAATTTTTGCCAGCGACGGCGACGACAGCGACGACGAGGACAGCGACGGCGAGGGGGCGGTGCGCGTGGTGCCGCACAACAACATCGCAGTCGTCGCAGGCGCTGGCGGCGCAACACAGCAGCCACAGCAGCAGCCACAGCAGCAAAGCAACAGCAGCAGTGACGAGCCTGCCGTTGCGGCGCTTGCAGCGACGTTGACGTGTGACGACGTGACGCACAATGCCGCAAATGCGGCCCCGGCAGCACAACAGCAACAGCAGCAACAACATCACCCGACGTTTGTGCTCGATGACGCAGAGGACGTCAACTCGGACGACGACGACGATGACAAGGGCAACACGGGGCCGACGTTGCCGTTGCTCTTTGTGTCATCGCGTCAGCGCAACAGCATCGTTGTCGCGATGAAGCGCGAGCTCGCGATGCACGACGCGTCGTCGCGGACGGTGCGCCGTGCCGCATCGTTTGTGCGTCGGCCAACGCTTGACGCGTCGAGCACGTCGCTGGCTGCCACCGCGACGACGACAGCAGCGGCTGCTGCTGCTGTTGCGGCGGCCACGACGGCACGTGCACGCAGTGTGAGCAGCAGCAGTCACAGTAGCAAAAGCAGCAGCAACAGCAACAGCAGCAGCAAGAACTCGACGCCGCTGCGCAGCAGCGCAACGGACAACAACAACAACAACAGCAGCACAAGCCGGCGACGTCGTGACAGCGCCACCGCAGCAGCAGCAGCAGCAGTGGCAGGCAGTACAGAAGTGCTGCAGCGCGGTGGTCGTCGTGTGTTGCGCCACGTCATACGCCGCGTCAGCCGCAGCGCACGCAACTCGCTGCCGCAGGCCCTCGCGCCCACAACACAGCAACCGCAGCAACAGCAACAGACACTGCGCAAGGACAGCGATGCAAGCGAGGCGACGGCGGCGGCAGCACACAGCGTTACAATACTTCGTCGTAACAAGACGACACGCGCACGACAGCAGCGGCCGTCACGACAACGACAGCGCGAGGACGCCTACACGCTGCGCGGTGCGTCGACGGCGACGAGCGACGTGTGCAGCACCGCGACGACGACGACGACGTCGACGGCGGTCTACCACTCGGCACACACGCCCGCACGCGAGGCGACGCTGAACGACAGCATCGACGCACTCAGCATCTGCACCGTCAGCAGCACCGTCAGCAACAGCCACGCAACGACCAATCGACTGACTGCATCACCACCGCACAGCAACACCGCCGCTGCCACTGCGCTCGCCACAGATGACAAGGACAAGCCAATGACGGCAGTGCCTGTGCGCCAGCATGACAACAACAACAAGGACGACAAGGACAATCGCCGTAGCGGCAACCTCTTGCCGTGCGCTGCCATCAGCAGCAACGACAGCGATGGTGTGGTGCAGCTGCTTGGCACGCACAATGCCGCGAATGAGTGCACCCGCAACACCGCAAACAACAGCAACAGCAACAATGATCATGCGGCAGCAAGCGCTGCCGCTGCCGTGGTGCCGCCGTCGTCGTCCGCTGCGTCGACGCCGTGGCAGGGCACTATCAGTGCGAGCGCCACGCATCGCTTCCACGCGTCACGCGCGTTGTCGCTGTCATCGTCGACGTCGGAGGGTGACGACCACATTGAGTTTTGACACATTCGCGCACGTATGCGAGTGTGTGTGTATGTCAGTGTCTGTATGTGTGTATGTGTATGTGTGCCCGTGTCTGTATGTGTGTATGTGCATGTACATAGTTGCGGGCAGGTGCACATGTATAAATATGTGTGTTTGTACGTGTGTGCACAGCTGCGCGTTGCTTGTCCTGTTGCATTCGTGTGGTGTTTTCTTTGCATGTACGTGAGTCGCGAGGAGGTGGTGTGGGCAACATGTACACGCATGTGCACATACATGTACCGTATGACGTGTTGCACGTGTACATTGCACATGTGTGTGTGTTGTGTGAAGAAGGTAGCCACGCTTTGCTTGTCTTGTTTGCCTCAGTCAACGTCACTACACACACACACACACACACACACACGTGCACATGTCGCTCTTCATTCCGACGAGCAACAGCAGCGCCGCTGCCGCCGCGGCGGCGGCGTTGCACGAGCGCAAGCTCGAGGTGTCGTGGACGCACATTACGAAGGAGATGTGCGACAACATCAGTCGCACCATCCTCGACCGCGACGTCGATGCGCCACTGCGCGTGCTGTCGCTCATTGACAACCACCTGGGCGCAGCACAGGCACGGCAGATTGCCTCGTGCGCCGAGTCGTCACCGGTGCGTGAGGTGCGCATGCGGTACAATGACATTGGCCGCGAAGGCAGCGACGCACTCGCTGACGTGGTCAATGTGTCGTCGAAGCTGGAGCTGCTCGATGTGCGCGGCAATCATCTGCAGGCCCCCGACGCGCGCAAGCTGCTGCGCGCGCTCGGCTTGTCGACGTCGCTGACGCACTTTTGTATTGCCGACAACAAGATTGGCCCCGACGGCGCCGCCCTGCTCGCGAAGGCGCTGGAGAAGAACACCTACCTGGTGCACCTCGACGTGTCATCAAATGAGCTCGGCCCGGTCGGTGGCGAGTGTGTGGCGCGGGTGCTGGCGAACACGGCGAGTACGCTGCGTAGTGTCTTGTTGTATGGCAACTACCTCGGTGCGACGGGGGTGCAGCATGTGTGTCGCGCCCTGTGCGGCAACACCCAGCTGCGCACCCTCACACTCGGCAACAACCACGCCACCGACGAGGCGGCCGCCGACGTGGCGGCGATGCTGCACGCCAACCACACCCTCGCCTCACTCGACATTCGCCTCAACAGCTTTACTGCCGCTGGGCTGCAGACGATGGCGCGACAAGGCCTGAAGCACAATGTCGCGCTCACGACGCTGCTGCTTGCCGGCAACCCTGTCACCGCCGCGGGCGTCGACGAGCTGACGCGGGTGCTGCTGTCGCATCAGCGCAGCGCCCTCGCGCAGCTCGACCTCAGCTCATGCAGCCTCGGCAGCGGTGGTGGCAGCCGCGTCGCGCAGCTCATTGGCGCGTCAATCACGCTGCGTGAGGTGAACCTGAGCGACAACGCCCTCGACGACGACGCCGCCTGCGCGCTGGCGCGCAACATTGCCGACGGCATCACCATCACAGTGCTGGACTTGTCATGCAACGCCATTACGGAGGCTGGCGCTGCTGAGCTGCTTGACGCGACGCTGCTGAATGCGCAGCTGTCGTCGCTCATCATGCACGGCAATCGCATTAGTCGTGTGATGCAGAAGAAGGTGGACGCGCTGCTCGACGAGCGCCTCTCGCGCAACCGCGTCGAGAGCACACACGCGGCGCTGCAGCATCAGCAAAAGATGATGCGTGACGTTGCCACGACACGCGCAGCAGCAGCGGCAAGCAGCGCGTAGCGTATAGTGTGTGTGCGTATGTATGTGTGTGACGTCACAAGTATGTACATAGGGTGCACACGCACACTTACAACAAACAAACACACATACACGTACACAAGATGCACAGTGCCACGCCATGTTTGCATGTGTGACGGTGGCGTGTGTGTATACATTGTCTTGTTGTTTTGTTTGTTGTCATTGTCACGCTGTAGCATACACGCACGCACATGGTGTCACCTGCCGTGCCGCATGGCCGGCGTACGGCGCACCATCGCCACAACAACAACCACGTGAGTAGCAACAACGGCCGCCCGCAACAACAACGTCACCGCCATCGTCACGACAGTGGCAACACCAACAACAACGTCACTTCGTCGTCACGGCGACACCGCGCACGACACGAGGCGCATGTGCGCGTCAAGCAGACGATGACTGTACCGCATCAGCATCGACGTCGTCGTCACAATAACTACAGTCATGCGTCACCGTCACACGCGCTGTACAATGACAATGGCAACAGTCACAGCACACGGCAGCGCCGTCATCGTCGTCGTCAGCGTCGACACCACCGCCATGCACGCGATGACAGTAGCGACGATGACGGCAGCAGCGATGGCGTGTCTGCCACCGTCGCACATTGCCGACGTCGACCACGCGACGAGGACGACGACGACGATGACACGGACAGCATCAGCAGTGGCAGTAGTGGCAGCGACGTAGACGGTGACGACTACGACAGCAGTTGCAGCAGCAGCAGCAGCAGCAGCGGCAGTAGTGACAGCAAAGACGACGACAACACGAAGCGCGGCAAACACGACGACGACGACAACAGCGATGTGCGCAACGTCTTCGCGCTTGACGCGCATTTGCATGAACTGCTGCAGTGTGTGACGCCGTCGCCGACGACGCGACAGCGCACTCTCGCCGTCGTCGCGGACGTGCAGCGTGTGCTGCGTCCACTCGGCCTGACGCTCGCACTGTATGGCAGTGTACGCACAGGCTTGCTGACGCCGCACAGCGACGTCGACTGCGTCATGCTGCCGCTCGGCCACGCAGATGCACTGCAACGCGACGACAACGACAGCGACGATGACGATGACAGCGATGACGACGACGACAGCGATCGTCATCGCCGTCACCGTCATCATCACCACCGTCATCACATGCGGCGACATGGCCAGTCGGCGTCGTCCTCGCCGCCCTCACCGCGCATGCCACCCGCACTGCGACGCGTGCTTGAGGTATTGCAAAGCGACGAGGGCGAAGACGGTGGCGGCGCGCGCATGTACGCGGCCGAGCTGCTTGGTGGCGGCTGCACGCGACGCGAGCGACAGGGCTGCTACAGCGCGGGCGTGCGTGTCGTGGCGCAGGCAATGCGCGCCTCACGCGCCTTCCACAGCATCGTCGCCATTGCCCACGCGCGTGTGCCGATTGTCAAGTGTGTGCACCGCCGTCATGGCGTGCGCGTCGACCTCGGCTTCACCCGAGACGGCTGCGCGACGTCGACGTACCTGTGCACGCAGCTGCGTCAGCCCGGCAACGAGCACGTGCGCGCGCTGACGGTGCTGATCAAGCTACTGCTGTCGCGGTGGCAGCTCGACGACGCCAGCACCGGCGGCCTCGGCTCGTTCCCGGTGACGCTGATGGTGCTGTGGTTTGTGCAGAGCGAGGTCGCCCCGCACTACGCCGCCGAGCTGCAGCGCAGTCTGGGCGCACTGCTCGCCGGCTTCTTGCACTTTTACAGCAGCCGCTTCGATCACTGCCGCCTCGGCATTGACGTGGTGCGTCGCTGCACCTTTGCTAAGCCGCCGTCGGCCGAGCTGTACATTGTCAACCCAATGAAGCCGGGCACGAACTGTGCCAAGGCGGCGACGCGGTACGCACGCGAGGTGGTGCCGCAGTTCCGCCGCGCCGCACAGGTGTTCCGTGGCTTGCTCGAGCAGTCGTCGTCGTTGTCGTCTTCTGCGGCGGTGCTGCAGCAGCCACACGATGACAACACGGCGCTGAGTGCGACGCTGCTGCGCTGCTTTAGTGCCGCCGTGCCGGTGTGTGGCGGCGAGTCGTGGGCGCAGGTGCGACGCGCCGCTGCCGCCGCCGCCGCGTCTCGACCGCACACGCAGCACCGCTGGTCGTGTGGAGAGCAGCTGTACATTGGCAGCCTCGTCGACGATGATGCAGCACATGACAAGAGGGGCAAGAAGGAGAGCAACGGTGTGGGTGGTGTGACGGCGTCACGGCGGCGATGACGACACTGCATCGCAGTAAGGGAAGCACAACAACACGCGCATAACACATGACGCATACGTAAAACAAACAAACAAACAAACAAACACACACACACATACAATGTATATACTTGTCACACACACACACCTTGTGCACACGGCCTCTTGTATTTGTTTGCGTTATTTGTGCAAGGCAGTGGTGACGGTGCATGTTTGGCGAGCTCGTTTGCGGCCCGCCCGGCAGTGGCAAGACGACGTACTGCGAGGGCAAGCGACAGTTCCTCAGCGTGTACGACGCCACACGGCCGGTGACGCTGCTGAACCTCGACCCGGCCAACGAGGGCGTCTTTCCGTACCCGTGCGATGTCGACGTCCGCGAGGTGGTCGACCATGCGACGGTGATGCAGGACGAGCAGCTTGGGCCGAATGGCTCGTATCTGTTCTGCCTCGACGTCATGGAGCGCAACATTGACTGGCTCGTGCAGAGCGTGCAGTCGGCAGTCGAGCGACGTGTACGCGAGGTGCTGTCGATGACAACAACGACAGCGTCATCGTCGTCGTCGCCGCGTGTGCGTGCGCCGTACCTCATCATTGACTGCCCGGGACAGGTCGAGTTTTACCTGCACTCGCGCGCACTGCACCGCATTGTGCACGCGCTGCAGAAGCGTCTGCAGTGCTCCTTGTGCACCGTGCACCTCATCGACGCCAGCATCGCCACACGCGACGTCAGCAGCTACGTCTCGTCGTGCCTGCTATGTCTGACCACGATGATTGACCACGAGCTGCCACACGTCAACCTGCTGAGTAAGTGGGACACGCTGCACAGCCTCGACGTGGACAACAATGACAACAGCGGCGCGGCAAACGAAGCTGACGATGGCAACAGCAGCGGCGGCAACAATAACAGCACCAGGCGTGCGCGTGACGTGCTCGACGACCACGACGCGAGCGTCTATCTGTGCCTTGACAACTTCCTGGGCGAAAACTTTGACCGTCAGTGGCGGCGGCAGCTGCAACAGCGCCGTCGTGCACATCGCATGGCACAGTACCACGTCACACCGCAGTGTCCAGTGCCGCAGCTGAGCGAGGCGCACCGCCGCGCCGATGCGAGCCTCGACACGGTCGACCTGCACGCACACGGCGGTCGCCTCTACGCGTACACGCGGTCACTCGTGTCCGTCATTGAGGGCTACGGCCTCGTCGGCTTCTTGCCGCTCGACGTGCAGTCACAGGACATGATGCTGCGCGTGACGCGCGAGATTGACAATGCCATCGGCAACTTTGTGTAGCCGCACGTCAACGACTATGACGCGGCGAGAGTGAGGTGGAGAAGGAAAGAGGTATGTACGCGTGTCTACGTGTGTACGTGTGTGTGTGTGTGTGTTGCAGACTTTGCTTGTCGCCTGTGCAGTACACGAGTAGTCAGTCACACACACACACACATATATATACTTACTTACGTGCAGTTGCGCAAGTCTGTGTGTGTGTGCGGTCGTCATGGACGAGCTATTCACGGTGCTGAGTACGTCGAGCGACAATGCAGCGCGCAAGGCGGCCGCGTCACAGCTGCGTCAGCTGCAAGAGCAGCAGCCCGAGGCGTTTGTGCGGTACACCTGGGAGCGTGTCGCCTGCGTCACCTTGCCACCCGCGCTGCGCTTCTTCGTCTGCTCGACGGTCGTGTCGTTTGTCGACGAGAGCTGGCACAGCGCGGTGTCGCGTGAGGTGCAGGCGAGTGTGCTGCAGCTGTACGTCGAGCAGCTCGCCCTGCGCGAACGCTTCACCTCCGTCGCCCTCGCACGCAAAGTGGCCACCGTGATTGCGCGCATGGCGAAGCGCAGCACCGCACGCTCGACTGCGCTGCCGCGTGGTCTGCCACCGCTGGTCGAGTATGTCGTGCGTGCGTATGTGCAGGCACTGCAGGTACAGTGCGCCAGCCTCGAGACGGCAGCGGCAGCGGCAAGCAGCAACAGCGCCGACGCGTCGTCGTCGACGTCGGCGGCGGCGGCGGCACTTGACATGCTGCCGCAGGTGCTGCTCCTGCTGCACGTGCTGCTGAAGGAGCTGCAGAGTAAGCGTGTGGGCATGTCATTTGCGCAGCTGTGTGCCATTGTGGCGCCAACGCTGTCTGCGCTGCTGGTGCGCATGACGGCAACGCTCGACGTGACGCCGCGACATGGCGAGGCGTACGTGTACGCGATGAAGTGCGCGCTGCGCGTGTACGGTCATGGCATCCTCGACGTCGCCTTTTGCCGCTTTGCGCTCACCTTGACGTGGCAGCTTGCCACACACATCACCACTGCCGCCGAACAGCAACAGCAACAACAGCAGCCGCTGGTCGATGACGGCAGCACTGCCGAGGCGACGGCGCTGCTCATGCGTCTGCTCGAGTACGCCATGAAGATACACGTCAGCGTCGTCGCCAGCTTTGCGAGCAAGTTTACGCTGACGGACGACAGCCACACGATGACGACAACGCAGACGACGGCGGCGCAAGAGCAGCGCTTGCCGCTGTCCTTCTTCGTCGACGATGCAGACGGCGATGACGGCGGTGGTGGCAGAGCGCTGCTGCGTTTGTTGACGGCAATCGTCGTCGCCAACAGCGCCTTCTCGCTTCGCGTGACGTGTCGCGCACTGCGCCTGCTCACACTGCTGTGCAGCCTGGAGCAGAGCAGCGCATACGCGGCGGAAGTGCTGCGGCGCTACACGCGTGCGTCACCACCGATGCTGCCGTCGCTGCTGTCGCACCTCATCACAGATTACTTTGCCGACGACGTCAGCGCCGCTGCACAGCGCGCGTGGGCGACGTCGCCCGAGGACGTCTTTGACGCGGCCGACGCGACGGCGACGGGTGGCGGTGGCGGTGCCAGTGTCGTCGTTGTTGCCGGTGGTGGTGGCGGTGATGATCACGAGCGTGACGTGGACGTTGGCGACGAGGACGAGCACTCACTCATGGACAATGCTGAGCAGCTTTTTCTGGCGCTGACGTCGTCACCCGCGGCGTCGGCAGACGCGCTGCGTGAGGCCTGGGCGGCGGTGCACACCCTGCTCGCCTCGGGTCACGCGCAGGACGTGACGAGCGCGCTGCACGTACTCGGCCTCGGCTACCGCACCATGCGGTCGAGCAATAACAACGACAACGATGGCAGCAGCCATGCGGCGGGCGCTGCCTCTGACGCAGACGACGCAGACTATGTGCAGTTCCTGACGACGCGACTGCTGCCCGTGCTGCACGCGAGTGCGTCGCCCGATGCGCGGGTGCGGCCTGATGTGGTGGTGCAGCGACGTGTGTTGTGGCTTATTGGCATGTGGTGTGAGGCAACACAGCGGCCGCAGACACGTCGTGTCATACACACCGCCGTCGAGGCGCTGCTGCGCCTGTACACGGACTACCTTGCCGCCGCGACAGCGACAAGCACGACGACGAGCGTCATTGACGGCACCGTCGTCGTGCTCGCTCTGACGGCGCTGCGTACGGTGCAGCACTTTGTCGCCGACGGCGCCTTCACGCGTGCGGAGCTGACGCCGACGTTTGTGCCGACGGTCATGGCTGCGGTGCAGCATGTGCTGCCACTGCTGCGTGCACCAAGCGCTGTGGCGGCGGTCGCGGGCGTCGTGCACGTGTTGCTTGCCAAGCTCGACGCACTGGCGGTGACGGACGACAACAACAACAACAATACGCAGCAGCAGCGCGGCGACGAGGACGACGACGACGACACGGCGGCGGCGATGATGACGATGGCAGGCGATGGCGTGTACGCGCTGCGTGGCGATGATGTTGTGCGTGTCTTTCATCCCGCCGTGGTGCGCTTTGTGCAGCGCTACACGCAAAAAGGAGAGGACGACAAGAACAGCAAGGTCAACAAAGATGACAGCAACGAGGACGAGGACAAGGTGAATGTAGGCACGCTTACGCTGCTGCTCGAGTGCCTGACGAGTGCCGCGCGCGCAGACGCGAGCGATGTGGCGCTGTGGTCTCTCTTTGACACGGTCGTTGTGCCGTGCACACAGCCCGGTGGCGCACTCGCGCCATGGGTGCAGGACGAGGCGTGGGAGTTGCTGCTCGCGATGGCGCAGAGCACGCGTGCGCGGCACGCGAGCGTGCAAGACGCGCTGTCGTATGCGCTGCACAACACGCAACGCGACTTTGCTGCGCTGCATACGGTGTTGCGTGTGACGTACACGCTGATGCTGCTGCAGTTGCTCGTCGTGCTGCCCTCGCCATCGCAGCCAGCTCTTGTCGGCGACGGCGTCGACAGCGGCGGCGGCGGCGGCAATGTTGGTGATGTGGCGACGGGCAGTGCGACGTTTGTCTCGGCGGGTGTGCTGTTGCGCGGCAGTGCCGAGGACTACTGCACCACGGAGCAGGTGCTGCAGTGGCTGACGACGCTCGTGACGACGACGTCGTATGAGCTGGTGCAGGCACTGCAAGCGTTGCTCATGACAGTCGCACGCACAAGCACGGGGCCGTTGTGCGAGCTTGTCATTACGCAGTGCATGTCACACCTTGTCGTGTGTGGTGATGTGCAGGCGGCGACGTATGCACTGCCGCTGTGCATCGTGCTAAACGTCGCGCTGCTTGCCAGTGCCGCTGCCACGGCAATGACGACGATGACGACAACGACTGCAGCTGCTGCGGTGTCACGTGAGAAGAGCGCAGCCGTGTGCTTTGCCTCACCGCTGCTCGCGCACGACACGGCTGCGCGCACCGAGGCGGCGCTGTCGCTGTTTGTCGAGCAGCTCGTGTTGCTGCTGGACGTGTCGTGCGACGCGCTGACGACGCAGTGTGTGGCGCGGCTGCTGCGCTACACGCAAGAGACGCTGCCGGTGTCGGCGAGCGATGCGGCAATGATGCAGAGCGCGGCGATGGCGGCCATGCAGCTATACGCTGGTGGCGACGACGGCAGCGGGCAAACGACGCGGACAAGCACAAACAACAACGTCAGCGGCACGACCATCAGCGCGGGCGCCGACGACGACGATGGCGCGACGGTCGAGCAGGCTGTTGCGGAGGTGCGGCCGTTCGCGGAGCTGCTCGTCGAGCTGCTCGAGGACAGCGCGTCGCTGTCGCCGCCACTGCCGCACCTGACGCGCGTACTGCACGCGTTTGCGTTGCTTGAGCAGGCATTGTAGCGTGGCCGTAGGCAGCAGCAACGACAATGACGCATGCATATACGTAAGCAGACGGGATGCATGCACGCACAAGACGTACAAGTCACTTACACGTGCACATGTGTACGTATACACACATGTGCGCATCATTGCAGCGTTGTTGTTGTGCACACACACGTCATGCGTCTGTCTGCTTGCTGGTGTAGTATCGTCGTGAGCAAGACACACACACACACAGACGCACACGTAAAGTAGCGTAGCGTAGTACATACACACAACACAGCACAAGACACACAAGCAAGGCAGACACGATGATGCGTCGTATGCTCGTCAGCAAGCCCGTGGTGCGTCGCGCAGCCGCAGTGGCGGCCACGGCAGGCACGATGTCGTCGACGAGTGCGCTCGTGACGACGCCGCGCTGTGCGTCCACCGTGACGGTGTCGATTCAGGGCCTGCACTACATTGGCACCGGCCTCGGCGCCATTGCACTCGCGGGTGTAGGCATGGGCATTGGCACCATCTTTGGCTGCCTCCTCCTCGGCTGTGCACGCAACCCGGCCATGAGCAAGATGCTGTTCAACTATGCCATTCTCGGCTTTGCGCTGACGGAGGCCATTGGCTTGTTTGCGCTCATGCTCGCGTTCCTCATGCTCTTCTCGTAGACGGCGACTGTGTGTGTCTGTGTCTGTCTGTGTGTGTGCGTCTGTGTAGTGTGTGTGTGTCTCTGTGACAGTGCTAGGGATGCAGCAACAACAGCAGTGTGTGTGTGTATGTAGCAGTAGCGGAGTAACGCAGTCGCACGGCTGTATGCGTATGTGCGCGTATATGTTAGCAGGCAGGCGACGTAGTGCGCGCGTGTGTGTGTGTGCGTGTGTGCATGTCGCCACTGTGCTATAGGACAAAGCTGCCTTTTGTATGTGTCTGTATATTGACACACACACACACACATACACACACACAAAAGGACAAGTCGCATGCACGCGTGCCTGCGCCGCGTGGCGGCAGTGACGGCTGTGCACCGACGCAGCGTATCAACAGTGACGACATCGCAGCGTAACAGCGCCAGCAATGCTACGTCGACACAAATAAGCAGCAGCAACAGCAGCAGCAATAATGATGGCCTTGGCAGCAAGCTCAGTCCGTTTCGACCGTTTGACGCCACACGCGAGGTGCGCAGCGAGCAGATACTGTCCGCGCGTGATGTGGCGCAGATGCTGCCCTCGTCACGCGCCCTGCGTGCGCAGCTGCCGAGTGCGCGCGAGCTCGAGGCAAAGTACATGCGAGGCAGCAGCGCAGCAGCCAAAGCATCATCATCATCGTCGTCTGACGACAAGGTCGTCGACGACGACAGCCGCGACGCCGCCTCGCGCTCGACGCCCATCGAGGACGTGTTGTTTGGCGAAGACATGACGAGCAGCGCCGCAGCGAGGCCGCACGACGGCAACAGCGATGGCGACAATGATACGCGGGCGCGTGCAGGCGTGCAACTGCATCACGTGCTGTTGGCCTATCGGGCGCTGTGGTGGGGCACCGTGTATGCATTTGTCGGTGTCGGTGCGGTGGTGTGCGTGGCACTGGTGCTGTGCGGTTGCTACAGCGTCGCTGACGTGCAGCTTTTGCTCGCGCGTACACGCATGCAACAACAACAGCCGCAACAGCCGTCGTCGTCGTCGTCACGCAACCGCGACGAGGCGGACGAGGACAGGCCAGGCGAGGCGCACTACACCATCGACCTTACCAATGGCAGTGCGGCAGCGTGGCAGCAAGTCGTCGAGGTGTGGCGTGCCGTGCAAGCAACGGCAGAGGCAGAGGCGGCAGCCGCCGAGGCAGCAGAGGCGAAGCCAGCATCACGCGTATAAACGTGTGTATGTGTGTGTGACACAGCATGTCGTGTGCCGTCGCGCTGCTTGTCTGTGTGTGTGTGTATGTGTGCTCGTCGTGGTGTATATGCTGTCACGTGCTGTAGGTCTGCACAAATATACACACATCGACGCGACAAGGACGACATGACAGAGGCGACACAGCCGCCGCGGCCGGCCTCGCTGCGTGACGTCAAGCACATTGTCATGGTGCTGAGTGGCAAGGGCGGTGTGGGTAAGTCGACGGTGGCGTGTCAGCTGGCCCTTTCGCTCGCCTACTACCGCGGCCTGCGTGTGGGGTTGCTCGATGTGGATATTTGCGGCCCGAGCGTGCCGACGATCTGCGGCGTCGCGGCGGCCGATGTGTACCGCGATGACGCGGGCTGGCGGCCGGTCGAAGTGCGACCGCGCACACACGGCGCCGGCACCACCACAAGCAACAACGCAGCAGCAACGGGCAGTCTGCATGTCATGTCGATTGCCTTTCTGTTGCCGAGCGACCGTGACGCGGTGGTGTGGCGCGGGCCGAAGAAGGACGCGATGATCAAGCAGTTTGTCAGCGATGTGTGCTGGGGCGCGCTCGATTACTTGATCATTGACACCCCACCCGGGACGAGCGATGAGCACCTGACGTTGTGCGAGGTGCTGGCGCCGTGCGCGCCGACGGGCGCGGTGGTCGTGACGACGCCGCAGCACGTCGCCACCGACGACGTCAAGAAGGAGCTGTCGTTTTGTCATTCACTGCACATACGCTGCCTGGGCATTGTCGAGAATATGTGCGGCTTCGTCTGCCCGTACTGTGCACACTGCACGGACGTGTTTGCGCGCGGTGGGGGTGCGCAGCTGGCGTCACGCTACGAGGTGGCCTTTCTTGGCGCGATACCGATTGACCCGCTACTGTCGCTTGCCGAGGATCAGGGCAAGGCGTTCCTCGATGCCGCTGCCGAGGATGCTGCGGCGGCAACAGCAGCAACAGCAGCGTCGTCGTCGTCGTCGTGTATGTCACAAGAAGAGCAGCTGCAGCAGCAGCGGCGGGCGGCGACGCACCGGCAGACGGTCGATGCGGTCAATGCTGTCATTGACGGCATTGTACAGCAAGCGGAGCGCGCTGATGCTGCACGCGTCGACAGCACTGCATAAGCAGAGCGGCACACACACACACACACGAAGGGCGAGCGAGCGCGTTTTGCACATGTCTTTGTTGCGCGCACACACACATACACACACTTGTACACAACTGACGTTTGCATGTGTATGCCACCTTGTGTGCAACGTTTGCCCATGTCACTTGCCGTGCTTGGCATCTCCAGGCCGCACGTACACACACACGCATATACAGACGGATGCGCAAGGGCGGCAAGCGACTGCGCGAGCGACGGCTGTGCTTGCAGCCGGCGCCCAAAGATCACGTGCATCTTGCCCTGACACTGCTGTACGCCGGGTCGGCTTTTCGTGGACTGCAGCTGCAAACACACAGTCCGACGCACCACACCGTCGAGGGCGTGCTGCTGCAGGCATTGCGCGACGTGGGCGTGCTCGACGGCCTCGTCGACGGCAAGCCGGACGCGGCCACATCGACGGTGCACCTGGCACGCGCGTGTCGCACCGACCGTGGCGTGCATGCGGTGCGCAACGTCGTCTCGCTGTTTGTCCGTCAAGACGCGTACGAGGCGGCAGGGGCGGCGGCGGGCTTGTGTGCGCGTGTGAACGCGGTGCTGCCGGCGGCGGTGCGTGTGGCGTGTGTGACGCGTGTGATGGGCAACTTTGTGCCACGACACTGCTGCAATCGTCGTGTGTATCGCTATCTGTTGCCCGCCTATGCACTACTGCCACCATGCGACTCGTGGGCGACGATGGCGCAGCAGTACCCGGCGAGTGTACAGGAAGCAGCAGAGGCAGGTGTGCTGTCGCAAGCAAGCGAGCAACACGACGAGGGCAGCTGTGCATCGTGCAGCACGCACTCGCTGCCCTACCTGGACCTGGACATGTCGTCGTGCAGCAACAGCAACAGCAACAACAGCAGCACGACGACGACGACGTGGCGCAGTGCGCTGGCGGCGGCCGTGGCGCGCTGCAATGCGCTACTGCGCGAGCACTATGTGGGCAGCCATCGCTTTCATAACTTCACCGTTGACGCCGACGGCGATGGGGGCGGCGGTGATGGGCGTGGTCGTCGTCGTGGTGGCAGTGGCAGTGGCAGTGGCAGTGGCAGCAAGCAGGTTGACGCCAATAATGAGGCGGCGGCGCGGGTCATTTACCGCTGCGAGGTGACGTCGCGTGTGTACCTCATACCCTCGTCGCGCAGTAGTGGTGCTACGGGTGGTGGTGGTGTGAGCTACGACGAGTATGTGGCCAACTGCGCCACCGCCTCACTGACGCCAACAACGACGGCGCCAGCTGGGTGCAGCAACACGAGCGGCAACACGACGTGGCCGTACGTGCCGTTTGTGCTCTTCCAGGTCGAAGGCGCGTCGTTTCTGTTCAACATGATACGCAAGATGGTGGGTGCGGCAGTGGCGGTGTGTCGTGGTGCGCGCGCCGGCTTGCTGGCCGAGGCGCTGTCACCGCAGCGTCGCGTCTGCACACCGCTCGCACCCGCCGCGTACCTCATGCTCGCGTCGTCGACCTACCAGCCGTATGACGTGGCGGTGCGTGCACAGCGACGACAGCAACAACTGCGACAACAGCAACAGCAGCAGCAGCAGCATGAGCAAAGTGAGGACGGCAACACAAAGGCGACGGTGAGCGAGGTGAGTGTCTTACGCACGCCCTTGTGCACGCTGCGACGTGCCATGGCAGGTGACGTGGCGGCCGCGTGTGAGCGCTTTGCGACGGCCGTCATCTACCGCGACGTGGTCGACGCCGACGGCAATGTGCTGCCGCCGCTCAACGACCTGCTCGCCGCGCGCGACGCGGCGCGACGAGTGACGCGGCCGCGGTGGGTGGACGAGGACAGTCACCTCGTACACATGAAAGAGTACCAGCCACTGCATCACGGACGCAGCAGCAGCAGTAGCAGCAGCAATGCTGTTGTTGTTGGCCCCATGACGCTGTTCTTGCGGTCGCTGCGCGTGCACAACTGGGCGGTGCGTGACGTGGCGTTGCCAGCCGACAGCAAGGCAATGCGCGAGCTCGCCAACCGCAAGCGACGTCGCCACGACGATGGCGGCGAGGACAAGGAGGGCGACGATGCAGGCGACGCAGAGGCACACGCTGTCGCAGTCGACGACGGCGACAACAAGGACACGGATGAGACGGACAATGACGACGATGGGTGGGTGTATGCGGCAGCGACGACGGCAGAGGAGGCGCGTGCGTTGTGTCGCGCACACGCGGCAGCGGTGCGGCGCAGCGTAGCGGCACGCCACACGCGCACGTGGCACAACAGCAGCAGCAGCGACAATTGCAACAACCGCAGCGACGACATCACAGCCGCAACGGCGACGACACCAGGCGACAATGATGACGATGACGAGTAAGCGAGCTACAGTAAACGAGCACATGTGCATGCACATGTGTGTGTGTGTGTGCATGTACCTGTGTTTTGTTTGCGTGCTGGTGTGTAGCGACTATAGTGCTTGTGTTGTGGTCACACTGTCGACTGTGTCTGTGTGTGTGTGTGTGTGTGTGTGTGTAGACATGAGCTACACCGACTCGACGTCGTCGTCGTCGTCGTCGTTTGTCCGCACGCCAGTGCCAGACTACTACAAGCTCGCACGACAGCGCGCGCGCACACCGATTGCGTGTCCGCTGTGTGGCCGCCAGGGCGCCTTTGCACGACAAGGCTATGAGCTCATGCGCCGCATCGACCACATTGCACGCACCGGCGTCGCCTTCTGTCATCGCTGCCACGGCAGCGCCTTCGCCAGCATCCGCGCGGCGCTCGATGAACGTGTGTGGTACTGCGAGCGATGTGAAATTTGTCTCTGTCCGCGCTGTCAGCACTAGCCATGTGCATGTCGTCTCTCTCTGTGCGTGTGCGAGCGAGACTGTGTGTGTGCCTGACTATTGTCGTCGTCGTCGTTGTGAGCGTATCGCTGTTGTCTAGCGTGCATGCATGAGCACGCAAACACCGACGGCAAGGCTGCATGTGTGTGTATGTGTGTGTGTGTGTGTGTGTCACTCGTGTTGTTGCTGCCTGTCTGTCTCGTCGACTGCGTGTGTGTGCGTGTAGTGCACGTATCGTCATGTACAAGCGAGTGTTGCTGCTGCGACGACGACAGTGCGGCGGTGTGTGCAGTGGCAGCACGCGTGTGCTCTTGTGCAATGCAACGGCAGCAGCGCCTGCAGCTGTAGCCGCGCCACTTGACATGGGCGGCATGTACACACGCTGCGCTGCCACAAACACCACTGACACCACCACCACAACAGCAGCTGCCGCTACTGCGACGACGACGACGACGACGACGGCAGCGCCGTTGCACGCACCACGGGCGACAACAAAGGCAACAACAAGTGCCGCGACAACGGCGACGCTGCCTGCGGCGGTGGCGACGATGATGCAGGGCACCGATGAGCACTACGCGACGTGGGGCAGTGCCATCATGCACGAGAATATGAAGCGCGTGGGCCCGGAGCACATGTTCAACACCGCCGTCACGGCGCAGCAGCAGCTGCAGTATCTGGCCGACAAGTGGACGCCCGATGCGAAGATCTACGCGTGCGGCTCACTTGTCACGCATGGGCAGATGGAGTGGGGCAGTGACCTTGACCTTGCGTGCATGTTCGACGACCCGTACCCGTCGCACGAGGTGCAGTCGCGGCGTGTCGAGAAGCTGTGGACGGTGATGAAGCGGTACATGCCGCACTACCTGCGCAATCACCTGCTCAGCTTGTCAGAGGCCCGCACCCCGGTCGTGAAGCTGCGCAACGCGAATGAGGAGAAGGCTGGTCGTGCGCGCTACATTCCGCTCAGCGACGAGGAAGACCGCAAGGCGCGCACGGCGCTCATTGACGTGCGCAACTACTGCCTCGGTGAGCAGGACCTCGAGTACATGGCCGACAAGCTCGGCCGCGACACGGTCGAGGGCATCTGGGTCGAGCGCACGACGTATGGCTGCCGCGTCGCGGTGCAGTGCACGACGCGCGAGCAGGCCATCGAGGCCATTGGCTTCTTCCCCGACGGCCGCATCATGACGCGCGGCATGCGCGACAACTACACCCGCGACGTCCTCGACCCGCGCTTCGTGCCGGAGATGTTTCTGTACAAGTGGGACATCTCGTTCGTCGGCTACGGCGTCAAGAATAGCTATCTGCTGCGGCACTACCTGCGCACCGGCCCACCCGCCGCCCGGCACGCCGCCATGGCGGTGAAGGCGTGGGGCAAGGCCACCGGCATTGGTCAAGGCGACGCCGGCATGCTGACGTCGTACGCGATGACGATACTGTTTGTGCACTACCTGCTCGTCACGCGGCAGGTGCGCTGGGTCGAGCCGTGGTCGATTCCGCACCCGGCACACTTGCCACGCTACCCCGACTACTGGCCGCTGCCGCCGTGTGACGCCGTGTCGCTGGCGCGGCTGCTGCACGGCTTCTTCATCTTTTATGCGCACCAGTTCGACTATGAGGCCAACCTCGTCAGCCTCAGCCGCGACCGCCTGACACGGCGCAGCGACATTGGCTGGGACTTTGCACAGCACCGCAGGGGCAACTTCTCGTACTTTCTCGGGATTGAGGATCCGTACGAGGACGTGGGCGTCGGGGGCCTCAACCTGGGCCGTCACCTGCACCTGCCCAAGTTTGCGCTTGTCAAGCAAGAGTTTGCGCGCGCCGCGCAGGTCATGGAGCGGCTGCTGCCGAGCAACGCGCCGGACAAGACACTGCTGGGTGTGCGTCGCGCCGAGCTGCGCCGCCACCACGGCTTTTCGTCCGGCGGCGGCGGTGGCGGTGGTGGCGGTGGCGGCTTTGACTAGCATGCACACGAATGCACAACTCGTGTGCGTAGTGTGTGTGCGTAGTGTGCGTCTTTGTGTGTGGGTGTATGTGTATACTTGTCTTTTTTGCGTGTGTAGTTGTTGCTCGTGTGTGTGTACGCGCACATACATAACGCACACGCATGCCGACACATGTCGTCGTGCCCGTGACGCACGAGGAGCGCGAGCGGGTGTGCCGCGAGCGCTACGAGGCGGCGCGTGCGCTCAAGTGTGACACGGCAGCGCAGCTTGCCGAGGCGATTGCGCTGCTGAATGCCGCCATCGACGCGCGTCCGACGTTCGTCGCCGCCCTGCTCCTGCGTGCCACACTGCTGACACGCTGCGGTGACGTGGACGCGGCGCTGACGGACTTGACAGTCGCCGCGCAGCTCGAGGAGGGCCACAGCGTCGAGCAGCGCCGCCTCGCCGCGACGCACGCGACACGCGCGGCGCTGTACGTGCGCCTGGGTAAGTTGTCGGCCGCGCTGCTCGACCTGCGCCGTGCCTGCGAGCTTGAGCCGGACAATGGCACGTGGCTCTACGAGCTCGGCCAGGTGTACCTGCGACAGGGCAACGACGCGTGTGCGCAGTACTACTTGCAAGCCGCCCTGCACGACCGCGTCGCTGCGCGCATGAGTGAGGCAATGCGCTACAAGGCGCTCCTCAGCCTCGCCATGTGCCGCCTCCACGCACGCGAGCTCGCACAAGCAGCAGCGACGCTCGACAAGGCCGCCAAGCTCGGTGACACGGCCACGTTGCACTACCTGCTCGGCCTCACGGCGTACCGCATGGCTGCGAGCGGCTGTGGTGGTGGCAGCAGCAGCGCGAGCACGTTGCAGCACCGCGCGCTTGACGAGCTGCGCCGTGCGACGGAGCTTGACCAGCGCGCAGTGCGCTACCGCGCGCAGCTGGCGTTGTGCGCCTACGGCGTCGGCGCCTATACGGATGCGTTGCGCGATGTCACGATGGCGCTCGTGTTATTGCAGCAACAACAGCAACAACAGCAAGAGCAACACGAAGCACAGCGACAACAAGCACAGCTGTTGTTTGTGCGTGCGGGGGTGCAGTTGCAGCTGCGCATGTATGCACAGGCGCTGTGCGACCTTGACGCGGCCATCGCACTCGATGCACAGCCGCGCTACTGCTATGCCAAGGGCATGGCGTACATGCTCTCACTTGCCGCCGCAGACGACGGCAGTGGCAACAAGAACAGCAATGGCAGCACCAGCAGCAGCATGGCACAAGCACAGCGCTCCTCGTCACAGCCATCACTCGCCGTCGCTACGACGACAACAACAGAAGCAGCGGCAACGCGTGACGAGTGTGCGACGGTGTACGCTGCCGCGATGGCCGCGTTTGTGCAGGCGCTGCGCATGCAGCCTACGCTGCGCGAGGCGCACGTGCAGCTTGCTTTGCTTGCACAGCACATGGGCAATGTACACGACGCACTCGGCCACATGCAAGCTGCGCTGCAGCGTACAAGCGACAGCTACACAAACGCCGCAGACGACAAGGACGCCGAGGCGCGTACGTCGGTGCTGACGCCGCTCGTCATGGAGCACATGGGCCTGCTGTACAGCGATCTCGCATACTACAGCAACGCCGTCCGCTGTCTTCGCAGTCTGCAGCAGCAACAACAAGCCATGACGACGACGACGACGACACGCACCGACGACGACGAGGTGGTGGAGAAGGCGTGTGTGCGGCGTCTTGCAATGATGCAGCTCGGCAGCGGTGATGCCTATGGCGCGCTCGACACACTCGACGCCCACTACACACGCGACAACGGCAGTAGCGACCACAAGGCGACGCGCCGCGACGGCGCAGAGGCGCAGCCGCGCGACGCGGGCGAACACGGCGCCGACGCGCCGGCGACACCGACGGCTGTCGCAGCTGTTGCCGTGGCAGCAGCAAGTCAGGCGCGACGCGAGGGCGACGCCGAGGCGCAGCATGTGCGTGCCATGGCACTGCTGCAGCTGCGTCGCAGTGCGGCGGCGCGTGTGTGCGCAGAGGCGGCGGTCGCGAGCAAGCCAGACGACTATGCGTATCTGCTCGGTCGTGCGGCTATACACTATGACGCCGGACGCATGCGCGACTGCCTGGCAGACGCACAGAGTGCACTGCGCTTGCTGGCTCTACAGCAAGAACAGCACACATTGTCGACGACGGCGACGGCGACGCTTGTGTGCCCTGCCGTGCTGCCGCCGCGACACGCCGCCGCCGTCGCAGAAGCGCACTACCTCTGCGCGCGGGTGCACTACGAGTGCGACGACTTGGTCGCCGCCCTCGCCGCCCTCGACGCGGCCGCACTCGCCGCGCCGGCGCTGACGCACAGCGACACGTACAGCTACACACGCGGCGTCGTCCTCGCATGCGCTGGCCGACACCGCGACGCGCTGCACTGCTTTCACGACGCCGTGATGCACTGCCAACCCGGCAGCACGACGACGTTGTCACGGCGTCGTGTGCCGACGGTGTACCATCATGAGCGAGCCAAGGCACGACAGTTGTGCGGCGACGCGGCGGGCGCGGTGGCTGACTTGGATGTGGTCGTGTCGCGGCAGCCGCGCAACGTGCACGCGCTGCTGCGTCGTGCGTTGGCGCACAAGCAGCTGCAGCACTATGCGGCGGCCGCACGCGACTGGCAGTGTGCCGCGCGCCACGATGTGACGGGGCTGGTGGCGCAGCTGGACAGCGAGGACGTGTTTGCGCTGCCGCACATCGACCTCGTCGCGCCCGGTGAGGAGCAAGAGGAGGACGAGGACGACGGCTGTGGGTGCGGTGGTGCTGACGCTGCAGCGTACGCGACTGTTGTGATGTAAAGTAGACACACACACATACATACACGCACACACACACCCATACAACTCCATGTGTATGCACGCACATATCTGTATGCATGGCACAAGCACACGGATGCAGCCGTTGTTGTTGCTGTTGTTGCTGTTGTTGTTAGCATTGCGCAAATGTCAGTGACACGAGGCGATGCGTCGCACGACGAGCTCGACGACTTGGCAACAGTCGAGCTGAGCGATGCGTTTGTGCAACGCTACCTTGACGAGCAGCAGCAGCAACAGCAAGAAGAAGAAGAGCAACAGCCGTCACACGAGCAGCCAGCGCCACACACGAGCACGCCACTGGCCATGTGCGACGTACTGGTGCAGTCGCTCCTGCACGACGACGCGGACATGGACGACGGCAACGAGAGTGTGGACGTACGCAGCAGCAACAGCAGCAACAATGACAGCAGTGCCACCGCCGTCACGTCGCTGCGCACGTCGCTGCGTGCGTGTGACGCGGTGCTGCGCGAGACGGAAGACGTGCTCGAGCGCTTCATGACGCGGCTGCAGGCGGTGCAGCGCGACTTGCACGACGTACGCGGCGCTCTCGCGCGCACGGCGCGGTCGCTGTACAATGCACGAGCCGCCGAGTGGGTGCTGTGGGCCGCGGTGTCGCGGCTTGTGCTGCCGCCCGAGGTGGTGCAGGTGCTGACGCAGAGCAGCGGCGAGGAGCTGACGGCGGCATTTGCGCAGTGTGCGCACACGCTGCTGCGCTACTTGCACTACCGCAAGGCGGCGTGGCAGCCAGTCACCGCACATGGCCATCACCAACGCTGTCACAGCGATGACGGCGGCGTCGTCGTCCGCGGCCTCGCCCTCGCCAGCAGCGGTGGCAGCAGCAACAATAGCAGCAGCAGCAGCCTCGTGACCGACGCCGCAGCCGCAGCAGCCACCACCACAAGTGTCGTCAGCAACGTGCGCATGCCTGTGCTCGACGTGCCACCACCCCCCGCCTCGCTGCTGCCAATGGTGATGTCCACGACGACGACAACAGCAGTCGCGCACGACGACGATGACAAGGGCGACGGCGAGGGTGGTGGTGCGGGACATGTTGTTGACACCAGCGTGACCATGCTGTTCTCGTCCTCGTCGTCCTCGCTGCCGACTGCGACGACGACGACGACGGCTGCACCGACGGCAGCTGCTGCCGCGGTGCGCATGCGCGACGTGCGTGTGCCGCTGGTCGAGTGCCGCGTGTACGAGGAGTTGACGACGCTGCTCGACAATGTGACGCTGTGCGCGTGCGTCAAGATGCGGGCGCTGCTGTCGCGCAAGCTGCTCCTGCTGGCGGAGCCGAACACGAATGTGTGCATACACCAGAGCCAAACACTGCTGCGCTATGCGTTTTGTGTGCACTTCCTGCGCCTCGCGCCAACGCTGCTGCGACACCGTGTGCAGCGTGACCACTGGCGCCCGACACCGTCACAGCACGCGAGCGCCACGCACGAGCAGCAGCAGCTGCAGCGACAACACGCTGACCACACCGCGCTAGCGGCGAGCGGCCAGTCCCCACCCCGGCCACCACCACCACCGCCATCACATACGCACAACACGATGGCGCCCGCACCGTCTGCACACATCGTCAGCGACAGCGGTCAGCAGCACGAGGACGCGGCGACGCTGCCGTACCGCATCGCGCGGGCACTGTACGCCGAGTTTCGGCACGACTACTGCGTCATGCTGTCGACGCTGTATCTGCGCAAAGTGCAAGACTATGTGCTTGCGTGCAACACGCTCGAGTACAACACGACGCTCGCACACGCGGATGCACACGGTGGTGGTGGCGGCAGCGGCAGCACCAACAGCAGACGCAGCGCACTACCAGATCGCGTGTATGTGCTGCCGCTGCTGACGGACGCGCGCGTACTGCATGGCAGCACAGCGGCAGTGTCGTCGTCTCCGTCGTCATCCTCGCCCTTTGTGCTCGGTGATCGCGGTGTGGTCGTGCGGCGACAACGCGCACCCCCACTCGTCCCAGCGGTCGAGCGCGCGCTGGGCCGCCGTCACGACTATGCCGAGACGTTTCGCTCGATGCTGCGCGTGGTGGGCGATGTGCTGGTGCACGAGTATCTGTTTGTGCTCGACTTCTTTGCCTGCGCATCGCCGTCGCTGCGCGACGGTAGTGGCAGCGGCAGCACGTGCACGGACGCGTACGGCAAGAGCCGCGTCAGCAGTGACGACTATCGCGGCAAGGGTGTCGACGACGTGAGCGACGCCGCTGGCGTCGATGACGCGGCCGCCGTCATGGCTGCCGTCACGCGACCGATGCTGCAGTGGGTGGTTGACTATGTTGCCGAGGTGGTGCTGACACGCAGCGGCAGCCGTCATCGCCGCCGCAGTCAGGAGGCGGCGACGAAGGACGATGTGGCTGACGATGATGACGACGGCGGTGGTGGTGGCGCTGTGCGTCGACAGCTGCGCGAGGTGCCGTACGCATCGGTCAACACGAGTGCGCGGCACGACGGCTACGGGCTGCTGCTGCTCATTCGCCTCTGCAGCGATGCGGCGTCGCGGCTGCGCTGGCAGGTGCAGCTCGGCAACAGCGGTATTGGTGGTGTGTACGAGAGTCTGCTCGCGCTGCTGTGGCCCGCGTTCATGGTGACGTTTGACAGGCAGGCGACGTGTGTACACGCGCTTGCGGCACAAACGAGCAACAGCAGCAACAAGTCGACGAGCACCGCTACTGCGCACGGCCAGCAGCAACAGCAGCCGGTGCATCCGATGACGTTTGCACTGGCAGAGTACACGGCAACGCTGCTGTCGATTGTGCATGGTGGCCTCGCAGACGACGAGCGGCGTGCGGCGACACATGCGGCGCATGTGTGCAGTGCGACACCGTCACCGGCGATGTCGACGGCATCGTCATCCGCACCAACGCACACAGGCAGTGATGGCAACAGCAACAACAAGGCGACGGCGCCGACGGGGGCGGCGCGATACATTGACCTGCGGCAGCATCACCGCACACACAGCAGCAGCAGCAGCAGCAGCAGCAGCACTGCGGCAGGCGACTTTGTTGACGCAGCCGTCACAGCAGCAGCAACAATGAGCAACAGCAGCAGCAACAGCAGCGGCGAGGGTGGCGGCTTCGCGGCGCTGCGACTGCGTGCACTGCAGGCGATGAACGAGGCGACACTGGCGGCCGTGGACGTGGCGGCCGCGACGAGCACACACACACGCAGCGTGGCCCTTGGCGACAGCGCCAACTACACCGCCGCACTGCTGAGCAAAGTAGCCCTTATGCACCTGCAGTATGTCGAGTGGCTTGACAAGCACGCTGCCGCCGCGGCCGCTGCAGCTGCAACATCAACGCAGGACGACGACGACGCCGCCGCTGCCGTGATGCACAGCAGTGTCGTACTGAACAACTTGCACCACATGTTGCACGTCCTGCGCACGCGCGAGTTGCTGTTGTGCGACGATGCAGCCGAGGTGTGCCGACCCGCCACCACCACCACCGCAACAGCGTCAGCAGCACGCAACAACAACACAGCCGCTGCTGCGACCGACGACGACGAGGGCAACGAGAAGGCGACGACGGCAACTGCCGCGTCGCAGCGTCATCGACGCGGCAGTGCGACTGTGCACGCGGCGTACACGTACAGCGACAGTGAGAGCAGCGACAGCGACGACGACGACACGGCGAATGCGCACAGCGGCAGTGCCGCAACACGATCACTGCCACTTGCGCCGTCACAGCAGCAACAGCAGCAGCAGTCACCGCCGCGCGTCCTGTTGCACGAGCGCGCCAACTTGTCCGCGCTGACGGCCGCGTACGAGCAACATCGCGTGCGCTTCGTTGCGGCGGTGGTGCGGATGCACCTGCCCGACGTGTATGACATTGTCACGCATGCAGAGGCGAGTGCGGCGGCGGCGGCGCGTGTGCTGCGCACCGCCGACGCCTTTGTGATGCATTGGCGACAGTCACTGCGCGATGTGCTGCACACGGTCACGCAACGCATCGCCGACGCAGCACTGCAGCGTGAGCTGACGGCGCAGGTGTGCATGGACTGTCTGCTGTACAATACACGCTTTCACAGCATCGTCGCCACCGCCCTCGAACGCGCCACCACGGCTGCAACAGCCGCAGCAGCAGCAGCCGGTGCCGGCCACGGCGGCGACAAGGCTGATGACACGGCAGCGGCGACGGCGGCGGCAGGTGCGAGCGATGTGCCACTGCGCCCCATACGTTCACTGCTCGTGAGCAATCAGCTCATATTGCAGCACCTGCGCAGCTTTGCGACGCTGCCGACGCAGCCTACACTTGCTAGCACACTACAGTAGTCGCCACTGCACATGACACGCACATACACATACACACGTGTACGTACATACGCTCGTCTTGTTGCAGCATACGACGTGCGCCATGCGCACGCATGCGCTCTGCGTGACGTTTGTGTATGTGTGTCTATGTGTCTGCGCGCATGCACACAACACATGTGCAACACACTTGGGCATGTTGTCATTGTTGTACGTAGCTAGCGCATACACGTACACACACACACAAACACACACACACACACACATACACACACACATACACACAGGCACACAGTGTGTCATTGCTATACATTCGTGTGTTTTTGTGCGTCTGTGACAGACACTGTCGTCGTCGTCATCATGGACACGGTGCGCTCCATGTACGATACGTGGGTGCAGTACCCGCAGCCGCGCAAGACGCGCATCCTGCGCAACGTCGCCCTCGTCTGCTACGCGCTCTTCTTGCTCGTACTCGTCGTGTACGCTTTTGGTGGCACCCACACGCGCACACGCACGCGACGCGACGTGGTCGTCTTTGCACCTGCCACGGCCCCCACCCTGCAGGTGCTGCGCTACCTCGCGCAGCGCCGTGACGTGCGCGTTGTCATGGCTGTCGTGTCGACGCACCCGTGGCACATTCCCACGAGCGCCACGCCCGACGTGCTCGTCGACGTGCGCGCCTTCGTCGCAGACCTGCAGCGCGAGGGCAACGACGAAGTGGCACGCATGACGCTGGCACGTGGCGAGGCGGTGCCGTCGTCGTCGTCGTCGTCGTCGCGCAGTGGCAGTCACAGCGGTAGTGGTGGTGGTGGTGGTGCTGCGCCGTGGCAGTCGCTGCCGTACTTTGCCCCGCTGCTCGCTGAGCTGCTCAACGCGTCGCAGCCGCACAACGCAACAACAACGCTCGTGCCGAGTGACGACGGCGTCAGCTTCCTTGTCGTTGGGCCGTGCACCGATGCGGCGTCGTTTCTGCAGCACTACACCGCCCTGCGTCCGCGCGTACGCGAGGTTGTCATCGCCGGGGGCGCGTTTCTGCACCCCGCCGATGCGCGTGCGCTGTACCCGCGCAGCAGCAGCACGCGCGCCGAGGTCAGCTTTAGGGCAGACGCGCGTGCGGCCGACTACCTTGTCGCGCGCGAGCATGCACGCCCCGTGACGCTGCTGCCGTATGACGCGACGGTGGTGTGGCCGGCGTCGCTGTACGCGCAGCTCGTCACGAGCCGGGCGCGCGGCAACGGCGACGGCGCCTCGTCGACGCAGACGGCGCTGGCACGTGCACTGCGTGTGTACGACACGGCCATGTCTGCATGGAACAGCACACGGAACAAGAAGGACAAGGAAGACGACGACGACGACGACGATCATGACAAGGGCAATGTGACGGTGCAGCCACGTGTGGCGCTGCCGATGCTCGCGGCGTGCTACTGGGCGGATGTGGCGACGGTGCAGAATGGGGCGCAAGTGACGGACATTGCGGTGCGTGTGCGACACCGTAGTAGCAACAACAAGGACGATGACGAGGACGAGGGCGTGTCGTACCGGCCCACCAATGACACACAACTCGCGCATACGCGCGTCGTTGTGTCGGTCGTCGCGAGCACGCTGTGGCGTCACGTGTCGCGCATGGACGCGCTGCCCGTGTCGTCGTTGTCGTCCTAGTCATCTGCGCGTAGTCGATGTGTGTGTGTGTGTGTGTGTGTGTGTAGCGTGCGTTTGCTTGTACACGGTGTGCTTGTGTATATGTGTGTATATGTGTTGTGTGTGTGTGTGACTAGCTCGTCTGCGTATATATTGTACGTTGCGTCGTTTGTCGCTGTGTGTATGTGTGTGTATGTGTAGCGCAACGCGACGAGAATGTGCGACGTGTTGCACGAAGTCGACTACAATGCGTATACGTCACTGCACAGTGACGGTGGCGGCCGCGGCGGGCGTGCATGCGCACTGCCGCTGCCCGCGCGTGTGCGCGCCGCACAGCAGGCCAAGCTGCAGCTGCGTGCTGCACAGGAGCAACTGCAGCCGCCACTGACGTACCGCGAGCTGCAGCAGCAACTGCACGCACTCTTCTACATGTCGACGTCACAGCAGCAAGAGCAGCAGCACTCGCGACTGCCCGTGTCGTCGTCGTCGACGGCGGCGCGCTTGCGTGGTGGCTTTGTGCGACTGCTCCTGCGCGCAGACACGGCGGCGTGCGAGCTGCTGCAGCCCCTGCTCGAACGCTGGCACGCCGAGGAGAATGACGTGGCCACAGCCACCACCAGCAGCAGCGGCAGCGGCAGTGCAGCAGCCAGGCGCTACGACGACGAGGACGAGGAGGCGACGCGTGTGGTGCGCGGCGGTAGTGTGCGCGGTGCCTCGCACAGCATGCTGGCGCCAACGGCTGTCACGGCCGCGGCTGCCATGGCGCCCGCCATGTCGTGGCTGCTGCGCATGTCAGTGACGAGTGCGCGTGTGATGGCGGTGTTGCGCTGTCGGCAGGCTGTGCTGTGCGACGGCTGCGAGTTGTCCTTTCAGGACCTGCTCGACCGCCTGCACATTGCCGGCGCCCTGCGCGAGTGGCTGTCCCTGGGCGAGCTGCGGCAGCTCGTGCAGCTGCTCGGGCCCAACACGGCGGCCGCGGTCGAGTCGACGCTCAGCGCGTTTGTTCGCGAGCACAACGGTGGCAGCGGTGGCAGTAGCGCGACGTTGCGGTGTGACGCGGCGGCGGTTGCCGCGCATTTGCGCCAGCATGTGCGCCCCGTGTTGCACACGTCGTCGTCGATGACGTCGCACTACTACGTCATGGCCCTCGACGACCTCCTCGACGCCGATGAGGTGGCGCACGCAGCAGAGCAGGAGGAGGAGAGTGGCAACAACAGCCACAGCGGTGGTGTCGACGACGTGGCGGCGGCTGGCCTGCTCGGCAGTCCGTCAGCGGCAGCGGCCGCGGCGGCGGCACTGATGCGCAGCCACGGCGATGGCGGCAACGGTGGTGGTGTAGCATGGTCACGAGTCAAGGTGCCCGCGCAGCGTGCGGTGCTGTGCGAGTGGCTCTTTGCCTTTTGCATGCGCCCCGCGCGTGTGCGGCTGCGCATGGAGACGTACTTCCTGGGCATGGCCTTGTTTGACCGCTACGCTGCCGTGCACCCGCTGCGGCGCGAGGAGGTGCTGCTGTACGGCTGTGCCGCCCTGCTGCTCGCGTCCAAGTATGAGGAGATCTACCTGCTCTCATTGCGCGTGTTGCTCGACAGCGCCGAGCACAAGTTTACCGCGGCGCAGCTGATGGACGCCGAGCAGCACGTCGCCCTCGCGCTCGACTTCCGCGTCGCGACGGCGACGGTGAGCCAGATTGCGAATGCGCTGGTGGTGAACCAAGACCCGCCGGCGAGCACGCGACAGCGGCAGCTGCTGCACTACATTCTGGCCACGCTGACGGTGCGCATGTACTATGGCCACTACAAGCAGTCGCTGCTCGCCGCGACGGCGGTGCACCTCAGCCGCGTGTTGTGCGGTGTGCGCAGTGGCGGCGCGGCGGCACCCAGCGCGGCGGTGCGCGCGCTGCTGCCGAGCGTGTACGCGGCACTGCAGATGAACGCGACGTCGGCGACGGTGGGGCGACAGCTGTACCAGATCTTTGCGCAGAAGGAGCATGGACAAGTCAGCGTCAGCGCGCTGAGCGAGTCGGCTGCGGCACGGCTGTACGCCGTCGTCGGCGCATAGCGTAACGACGGGCTAGAAGTGTGTGTGTGTGTGTGTGTGTGTGTGTGTGTGTGTGATGTGACGTTGTACACATGTACACCACGACACACACGCGCATAAAGAGAGAGAGGTTGCACGAGGTGGTGGGCGAGGCGTTGCGAGCATAGACGCACCACAACGCGCGCGCGCGCGTATTCGCGCAAAGGCCGCGTATAGAGACGAAGAGAAAGCGAGAGGAAGGGCAAGAAGCTGCACACGTGTGTGTGTCTGTTTGTGTGAATGCACAAGTATAACGTGCGATAGAGAGAGAGCGAGCGAATGAGCGAGAGGGACGATGGGCGGGTGTGCGCGCGCGTCGGTGTCACAGACTCATACGCACAAGTTTGCACAAGTGCACGCGTCGTATGCAGTTGTGTGTGTGTGTGTGTGTGTGTCATTTGTTGTTTCTGCGTACTCGTCATATTGTTGTGTGTAGGGCAACTTGTGTGTGTGTGTGCATGCGTGCATACGTGCGAGCACAAGGCTTGTTGTTGTCCTTTGCGCGTCGTCCTTGTCACTTGCACAGTGCCGGTGCGCTGCACAGCATCTTGGCCACACGCGGCGCTGCACAACCATCATCAGCATTACAACAACAACGCATGCCAGCACAGGTCATTGACGGCAAGGCGGTGGCCGCGAGCATACGCGGCGAGCTGAAGTGCGAAGTCGATGCGCTGCGCACGAAGCACGGCAAGGTGCCCGGCCTCGCGGCCATCCTTGTCGGTGCGCGGCCCGACTCGCAGACGTATGTGCGGCTGAAGCACAAGGCCGCCGCCGAGTGCGGCTTTGCCAGCTACAATGTCACGCTGCCCGACAATGTCACGCATGATGAGCTGCTCGCGCGCATTGACGAGCTGAACGCAAACGACGACTGCCACGGCATCATTGTGCAGCTGCCCTTGCCCGCACACCTTGACGAGGCGAGCGTGGTGGCACGCGTGGCGCCGCACAAGGACGCCGACGCGCTGCTGCCGGTGAATGTGGGCCTGCTGCACAGCAAGGGCGCGACACCGCTGTTTGTGCCATGCACCCCTGCCGGCGTCCTCGAGCTGCTGCAACGCTACCACATTGACGTGGCAGGCAAGCGTGCCGTGGTGCTCGGGCGCAGCAACATTGTCGGCGCACCGACGGCCGCCCTGCTGCTGCGCGCGAATGCAACGTTGACGGTTGCGCACTCGGCGACGCCGCGCGAGGATGTGGTGGCGCTGCTGCGTGACGCAGACATTGTCGTCGCCGCGATGGGCAAGCCGGGCTTTGTGCAGGGCGAGTGGATCAAGCCGGGGGCGGCCGTGATTGACGTGGGCACGACGCCGGTGGCGGACGCGAGCAAGCAGTCTGGCTACCGCCTTGTCGGTGACGTGTGCTACGAGGCGGCGGCGCAGCGCGCGGCGTATGTGTCGCCGGTGCCGGGCGGTGTCGGGCCGATGACGATTGCGATGCTGCTGCGCAACACACTGCGCGGCTTCAAGCGGGCCATGGGTGAGCCGGTGTAGCGTAGTCTGTGTGTCGTGTGTGTGAGGTGTGGTGTGTGTGGGTGTGTGACATACAGACAAACAAAAGGACTAGCGACACGCACAGCGTGTACGTACACAAAAGGTGCATGCACATGAAACACACACACACACACACACACACACACATACATTCGGCTGTGTCGACACCGTCGCCGTTGTGTTGTACGTGTGCCTTGTTATCGTTGTTGCTGTTGCTCTTGTGTGTGTAGTTGTAGGCGATGACAAGCACAAGTGTGCCACGCGACGGCGGCGACACGGCGTCGACGGCCGCCGTCGCGGCGAGTGGCACCGCACGTGCGCGTGCGCGTGGGCTGTCGGTGACGGGCGAGCTGGCGCGCATGCAGCGACTGAAGCCCGTGGCGTTTGCCAAGATGGCCCTCATACAACGCGAGCTGGCGACGATTGAGCGACAGCTGGCGCTGCTGCAGCTGGCGGGCAGCCCGGTGGACGCGGCGTCGTCGTTGTCGACCGACGGCAGTGTGACTGACAACACGCACACCGACGACAAAAACAACAGCAACAGCAAGGATGACGCTGGCGGTGGCAAGGACACGGCCGCCGCGGCGCCATCGCCGGCGTCGGCGGTGAGCGAGCTGCTTATCAGTCCCGACATGGCCCCGCTGCTGCACGTCGAGCTGTGTCAGATGGTCGCGATGGGCGACGCGGCGGTGGTGCGCACGCTGCTCGAGGCGGGCGCAAACGCCAACGAGCGCGACTATGACGACCGCACGCTGCTGCACATTGCGGCGATGCAGGGACACGTGTCGGTGGCGCAGACGCTGCTCGAGCTCGGCGCCGACACGACCCTCATCGACCGCGACGGCTGCAACGCGCTCGAGGTGGCGGAGCGGCAGGGCCACGCGGCGGTGGCGTCGCTGCTGCGCGCAAACATGGCGCGCCACGCGAGCGCCACCCCGCCCGACACCTCGGCAGCGTACACGGACACGCCTGTGATTGACACGAGCGCCGCCAACACGAGCAGTGCAGCAGCAGCAGCAGCAGGGGCAACGTCATCGGCCATGATGACGACGTCGTCGTCCTCGCCGCCGCTGGCGTCGCCGCTGTCGCCGCACGTGCCCGACTACTCGTCGGTGCCGCAGCCGATGACGGGCTCGCTCATTGTCATCATGATGGGCCTGCCGGGACGAGGCAAGACGTATGTGGCGCAGCAGATACGACGCTACTTTCAGTGGAACGGGCTGCCGTGCGCGATTTACTCGCATCAGGCCTACCGCAAGCGCGTCAGCGCCGCCATGGAGGCGGCAGACCACGACGGCAAGGCCGCAGCATCTGCCGCATCGGCACAGGCACAACAAGTCGACGCGGCACCCGCACCGACAACGACCTCGACGATTGCCGAGCCTGCGACGGTGGCTGCACACGACGTCGAGCACGAGGTGGCCGCGCTGCTCGCCGAGGACATGACGCGCTACGTTACGCGCGCGGGTGGTGTGGCGATACTCGACGGCACGCAGTCGACGCCGGTGCGGCGGCACACGATACTGCACGCGATTCGCCAAACACGCCGCATCAAGTCGACGCGCGTCATTGTTGTCGAGATTGTGAACAATGACCGCGAGGCCATACTGCGCAACATTACACGCGCCAAGGAGCTGTACGCGAACGCGCCCGACAACTTTGTCGAGCTGTACTGGCAGCTGATGGCGCAGCACGAGGCGGTGTACCGCACGCTGAGTCCGGCGACGGACGGCAACGTGTCGTACATCCGCCTCGACGGCCGCGACACGGCGCTGAACATGATCTCGGGGTGGATGCCGTCACGGCTGGCGTACATGTTGCACAACTTGTCGCAAAGCCCCAAGAATCTGTACCTGACGCGGCCTGGCGAGTATGTGGACATGGTGAGTGGTGTCATTGGCGGCAACTCGCGCCTGACGCCGCGCGGGGAGGCGTACGCCGAGGCGTTGTACGAATACTTTGCACGCGAGGTGCCCGCACCGGGCGCCCTCGCCGTCATGTCGAGCTGCGCGAAGCGGTGCGTGCAGACCATGCAGCACTTTGTCACCGCACAAGAACAACAGCAAGAGCAGCAGCAGCACAAGGATGACAAGGATGACAAGGACAGCACCGACGCACCACGGCTGCGCTGTCGCGTCAACTTCTTTCCGACGCTCGACGACATCAACCACGGCGACTGCGAGGGTCTGCGGCTCGCCGATGTGCTGCGCACCATGCCAAGCACGCTGCAGGCGATCAACGCCGATCCGTACAACACGGCGTGGCCAAACGGCGAGTGCATACATCAGGTCTACAATGCCCGCCTCGAGCCGCACATACACGACATACAGGCAAGCTCCGTGCCGGTGCTCGTCGCGTCGCACTTGCCGCTGCTGCAGGGCCTGTACGCGTGCTTTGTCACGAGCGAGGACACCGCCGTGGCACCGCAGCACGCGTACAAGATTGACATACCGTACGAGTGTGTCGTCAAGATACACATGGTCGGCTTCACCCGCGTCGCCGAGCTGGTCGACTTGTCCGCGCAGGTCAATCAGCTGCTGTTGCAGCGCACAGGCGACTTTAGCGGCTGCGCACGTCAGACGCGACGTTACAACATGTACAAGCGCATGTGGCACACGGACTCGGCGACAACAACGGCAACGACAACAGCCGCAACGTCAGCGACACACGAGCACGATGAGCACTAGCCATGCCTGTCGTCACGTGCGCACTCGCACTCGTGCGCACATACACAAAAGTAGTACAAAGACGGTGTGTACACACATGTGCACACATACCTCCTGACACACATGTGTGTGTGTGTAAGTCGGTAAGGCGTAGTATAGCGTAGCTGGGTGTGTGCGTCTGTGTGTGTTTGTGCTGGCAACACAATTTGCACACAATGCATGCGTGTGTGTGTACAAGTGCGTGCCCGCGGTGCATGCTCTTGTTTACCTGTCTCTCTGTCTGCTTGCCACACGCAGACGTGGACGCGCGTACACACACACACACACAGAAGCGTGCAATAGACTGCGTGCAAAGCATGGCTGTGGTGACGCAGGCGAAGCTCGACGTGTACCCGGTCGAGAACTATGTGCTGCGTCCACTCGACGGCCCACTCGCGGCCGTGCTCGTCGGTGGTGGTGGCAACAACAAGAGCAGCCACAACAAGAACGACAACAGCGGCGGCAGCGCGGGCGGTGGGGCGGCGGCGGCGGCGGCGGAGATGCGTCGTCGTGTGCGGACGCCGCTCGAGAAGCTCGTGACGCTGCGGAGCCGAGTGCAGACGGAGCGGCAGCCGGTGCAATCGGTCGAGGGCGTGTGCGTGGTGCACCTGCACCGGCACCCGCACGTGCTGCTGCTGCGTCACACACTGCGGCGCAACCGCGACGCGGCGGGACAGCGCATCGTGCCGTCAGCGCAGACAAACGCCGACATCCACTACCGCCTGCCGGGCGGCCGCTGTCGGCGCGGTGAGGCCGAGGAGGCGTGTCTGCTGCGCAAGCTGGGTCGCTGCTTGCTCGGCGAAGCCAAGCAAACGACAACGACGACGACGGCGACGGCGGTCATACACAGCAATAACAGCAACAGCAATGCTGCGGTAGCGTTGGCAACAGTAGCCACCGCGGCTGCATCGTCGTCGTCGTCGTCGTCGCCTGCGGCAGGCCTCATTGTCGGTGACGCGACGTCGTCTACTGTTGTCGCAGGTGGTGCGGCAGGCATGAGCAGCAGTGACGGTGCGGCCGGTGACGGCGGCGTGATGAGTGAGGCGTCGGTGTACTTTCGCGTCGGTGACGTGCTGGCGCGGTGGTATAGGCCACACTACAGCCCCCTCGTCTACCCTTACATCCCGCCACACCTGTCGTTGGCGTCGATGAAGGAGGTGCGCAGTGTGTTCGTGGTCCACCTCGAGCCCATGGCGTACCTGCGCATGCCACACACCGACGTCGAGCTCGTCGCGGTGCCGCTGTTTGACCTGCACGACAATGCCGGCAAGTATGGCCCCGTGCTTGCCGCGCTGCCGACGTTGCTCTCGCGCCTCGTCATCAACTACTGCGACGCCGACTACTGACGCGATTGTACAAGTGCACACACACATGCACACACAGGATGACGTACATGCTTGTGCGCGTGTGTGTATGCGCATGCATCGACACGTAGCCTTGTCGCTGTGCCTTCGTTGTATGTGTGTGTGTGTGTAGCATTGTGGTCATCTGCAAATACAACACACACACACAAACAAACACACAATACACAGACATACAACACATATATACGCATACTTTTACGTCATTACTGCAACGCAGCATGGGTCAGGCGCCGTCCTTTACGCAGCGCGTGCACCAGTGCCTGTGCAGCAACGACCGCGCCGAGCTGCAGCGCCTCATGGCGCAGCCCGCGTTCGTCGCCGCCAACTTGTCAGACGACATCCTCGTCGAGTTGGCGGAGCGGCACTGCGACAGCGGCCTCATTGACCGCTTTGTCAAGGTGGCGAACGACGATCAGCTGGCGGTGCTGCTCGCGTCGTGCATCTTGTACACACACGTCTACCGCCTCGACGCGCTCTTTGCTGCTATGCGTGATGCACGTGGCACCATTGCGCGACACCAGTTGCAGCATCTCTTCCTCACCGTCTGCGACCGCGGCGATGGCGACGACATTGCAGCGATGCTGACGGCGGGCTGCTACGACGCGGGTGACGCACGCGTGGTACGCACCGTTGTGCGTCGCGCCCTTGACAGCAGCGTAGCGGACGAGAACACGGTACGCGCGGTGCTGCGTGCACACCCAGGCCACGGCAAGGTCGCCGAGCAGCTGCGCAGTACGTATGTGCCAGCGTCACGCAACGCCGCCTCACGCGACATGGTCGACGCGCTGCTGCGCGAGTACACGACGACGACGACGGCAGCGTAGCGTAGCATAACATTTACTTTGTGTACGTGCGTGCGCATGTGTGTGCTCATGTTGCTTGTGTGCATGTTGCTTGTGTACATGTGTGTGTGTGTGTGCAAGTATTGACCATGTGCGTGTGTGTGTACTCGACTACATTGTTGCCTGTTGCAAAGGCGCACACACACACACAAACGCACACGACGACGACGACAAGGACGCGGTGATGCGGTCGCGCGTGTTGCGTGCGCAAGTGCTACGCTGCAGCATACTTACGTCACTGCGGCATGCAGCAGCAACAGCGACACCCAGTAGCGCCAAGGGCAGCAGCCGCAGCAGCAGCAATGGTGACAAGACGCTGCGTCAGAGTGCCACGTCACCGCCCCGACCGCCACCGCATGTCAACGCACTACCGCGACACCGGCAGATTGCACAAGACTATCAGTACGACTGGCGTGCCGAGGCACAGCGCAGAGGGGCGATTAACCACGATATCACCGCGGCCCTGCCAGACCTGTCGCGCAGCGAGCAGCACCGTCGCCGTGTGGCGGGCTGGCAGCCGGTGGTGCGGCTCATGGGCGATCAGCGGCTGCGCGTCGCCCTTGTCGGGCGCATGAACGCGGGCAAGTCGTCACTGTACAACTTCATCTGTAGCTGCGGCAGCGCGGATGGCGCTACGGCGGCTGCGGCGCCAACGACGCGCAGGACAGTCGTCAAGGACTTTGACGGCATCACGCGCGACGCCGTCGAGGGCTACGCCGAGCTCGAGGGCATGCCGCTGACGCTGATTGACACCCCCGGCCTCGTCCACGGCACCGTCGTCGAGGAGGCGCTGCACACGATGGAGACGGCCGACGTGGTGCTGCTCGTGACTGCCGCCGACGCGGCGGTGTCGCGCGAGGAGCAGGAGCTGGCACGCTACTTGTGCCTGAAGGGCGTGCCGACGCTGCTCATTGTCAACAAGATGGACGTGGTGCCGACGCTGTACACGGGCACACATGTACGTCATCATCCTCCTGATGATGAGCACCACCACGGCAGCGGCAACAATGCCGACGAGGATGTCGAGGCGCGTGTACTGGCCGACTATGGTCAGTCGTTTGCACTCGGCGACGCCATCCCTGTGTCGACGCGGCGGCGCGTAGGCCTCGACATGCTCGCGGCGGCGCTGCGCCCGCTCTATCACGTGCACGCGATGCGCGCGACGCAGAGCGACTGGGACCTCGAAGACGCCGCCCTCGCCGGTGATGAGGCGGCCATGGAGGAGATACGCGACCGCAACTGCACCGACCGCCCCATCCGCGTCGCCATTGTGGGCCGCACGAACAGCGGCAAGAGCAGCCTTGTCAACCGCCTCGTCGGCTTCGAGCGCGCCCGTGCCGCGGACGAGGCGAACACGACGCGTGACGCGCTCGAGCTGGCGTGTGTGTACAAGGGCCGCAAGCTGCAGCTCATTGACACGGCCGGCCTCTCGCGCAAGCGCTACCGCACCGACCGCGACTTCATCGCCCGCCTGCACGCGCTGTCGGTGCACGAGCTGCGCTTCGCCCACGTCGTCGTCGTCGTCTTTGACGCGACTGAGGGCCACCCGAACAAGTACGACATGGCGGTGTTGCACGAGGTCGCCGCCGAGGGGCGGCCGTTTGTGCTGTGCGCGAACAAGTGGGATGCGGTGCTCGACCAGAGCGCCACCGCCGAGGCGATTGACTTCAAGATCAAGCGTCAAGTGCGGGAGGTGAAGTACGCAAACGCGGTGGTGGTGTCGGCGCACACGGGCCTGAACCTGACACTGCTGCTCGACCACGTGCTCGAGCTGTACGATACGTGGAATCGACGCGTGCGGCGTGCCGACTTGACGCGGTTCTGGCGAAAGATGGAGAGGTCGGTCGTCATGCCGCACCACGTCGCGCGTGTGGGCCGCATTGTGCAGATTAGCGCGCGACCGCCCACCTTTCTGCTACAGCTGCAGACGAAGAAGGACGAGACGAAGCTGCCACGGGCGCTGCAGGAGATGATGAAGAATGCACTCATCGAGGAGTTTGGCTTGCAGGGCGTGCCGGTGCGCCTTGTGCAGACGGTGCGTGACTCGAACCCGGACTACATCTAGTCACACACACACAGTGTGTGAGTGAGTGTGTGTGTGTGTAATCGTAGCGCGTACATGTATACACAAGCATGTATGCGTTTGTGTATGCACACATTGTACGCATTGTTCGCTGCCATTGTTGCATAACAAGTACGTATATACACACGCGCGCGTGCGTACACACGCATGCGCCGCAAGCGGCGACGCGACGTTGACGAGCACGACAAGAGCGCAGCAGAGCGACACGACGACGACGACGACACGGACAGGTGTGGCGTCGTTGCCTCGTCGTCACAGCACGCGGCTGACACCGCACCACCACCACCACAAGCAGCGACGGTGACGAGCACCACGTGCAGCTTCGGACAGTATGTATGGAGTGACATTGGCATCATCTGGTATGCGCGGCTGGCACTGCTCGTGCACGACGCGTGTGCGCGCTGCGCTCGTGCCGCTCGTCGCCGTCACGCACAACAACAACGACAACAGCAGCAGGACGACGATAGCGACAGCGACAATAGCGACGACGACAGCGACGCCGCCGCGGTGCTGACGGGACTGGCGTGTGACATGCATGTCGCATGGCAAGCTGCGCGTGTGCACTTTGCCGACGCGGCGGAGCGACACGGCCACGACGCGCGCGTCAGCGCGTACACGACGCGGCTGCTCGCCGCCCTGCGCGATGTGGCGGCAACGCACACGGACAACGACGACAGCGCCGACGCCGACGAGCTGACGCTGTGTCGTCGCTTGCTGCGTGTGCTCGAGCAGCATGGCCTTGCCGAGGCCGACTGCGTGGGCGGCATGTGCAGCAGCAGCAGCACGACGACGAGGTGGAGGCGCAGCTACAGTAGTGCGCTGCTGCGTCGGCTGCATGAGCTGCGTCAGCGCCGCGCCTCGCGCGTCGGCTACGCGTACAGTGAGCGCACGTCGATGATACTGACGCCGCCATGCGGCCTTGACGTGGGCAGACGCGACGATGACAACAACAACAACAACAGCAACAACAGCAAGAGCAACAGCAAGAGCGCAGGCGCGGCGACGGCAGCCACCGTCACGCAGCCGCCCTCGTCGCGACCGCGTGCCGGGTATGTGGTGCAGCTGCCCCTGCCACACCCCCACCGCGAGGTCAACACCGCCGTGCAGCTGCTCGAGCCGCGACGACGACGCACCGCACTGGACGAATATCGCGTCGTTGCCCATCCGAAGAAGGCCGCCGCGTTCGCTGCGGACGACTGCATCATTGAAGAGGAGCTGCTGCACCGCGCGTATGTGGTGCTGTGCCATCACCTCGACGTGTACGGCTCGCTGCGCGACGTGTCGCCCTACACGCGCGTGACGCTGTGGCGGCTGCTCGACCAGGACACGGCCACGCTGCTGCGACTGTGCCTTGCTGACGCTACGACAGCAACAACAGCAACGGCAGTAACAGCGGCGGTCAACGGCAAGGACGCGGCAATGCGCACGCGCGCAGCCAAGCGCGAGGTCGTCGTCGCCGCGGACAGTAACAACAACAACAATAGCAATGGCCACGAGGAGGGCAATAACAAGCAAGACGTGGGCGACGACACGAACAGCAGCGACAACACGGGCAAGACGACGGCGGTTGCCGTGACGTGTGGTGACGGCGACGATGACGACATGCACGTCGCCGACGCCGCGCTGCGTTTGTGTCGTTTGCGCAGTCTGCTGCAGCGCAAGCTTGCCGCGCTCGAGGCGGCGCGGCCGGCGTGCCGACGCACGGCACAGTGCATTGCGTGGGCCGCGGCGAGTGCGCAGTGGCGCGACGCCGCCCTCGCGGCGATGGACGCACATGACTGGTACGCGTTGCGCGACACACTGCGACTGAGCACCACAACAAGTCGCTACACCTTGTCGACGAGCAGCGGCGGCAACAGCGGCAGAGACGGCGGGGGTGGCAACATTGTTGCGGTGATTGTCAACAACAACAACAGCAGCAGCAGCAGCAGCAGCGGCAGCAGTGGTGGTGGTGGCGTGGCCATCTTCCCAAACTATGCACGCGCACCCGCCGTGCGCGCACTCGCCCTCGCGCTGCTGCGCAAGCTTGACGAGCACTATGACACTGCCACCACGACGAGTGTGACGCCGCAGCAGCAGCAGAGCGGCGATGGTGCGCGTCGACGCAGTCGCAGCAGCACCGCCGCGTCCTTGTCAGCGTCACGTGAGGGTAGCGCGGCAACAACGTCGACCTCGACGACAGCAACGACAGCAGCAGCAAGACGACGACGACGACAGACGCGCACCGCGGCGGCCGCGGCGAGTAGCAGCAGCAGCAGCGCAACGGAGGCGCGACCGGGCAGTGTGCACGAGATGGTGTTGCGTGTGCTGCTGCCGCTGCTGATGGGTGAAGTGCCGACGCTGACGACGTCGTGTGTGACGTTGCACGCGGACGAGCTCAGCACCGCCGCACACACGTCAATGACGACTACGACAGCGACAGAAGAGGACAGCAGCAGTAACAACAACAACACAACGCAACAGGCACCACCGCCGTCATCGTCGTGGCGTCGACAGCAGGCGCGCCTGCACGCCTTCTTTGACGGTCGTCACGTCAGTGTGCAGCGCTATGCGCGCCACCTCGCACGCACGACAACAACAGCAGCAGTAACAAGTGACAATGACGACGACGACAGCGATGACGATGATGGTGGCGGTGGTTGCGTGTACAGCTTCGTTTGTCCGTCTGTCGTGCTCGCACTGCAGAGCGTTGCCGAGTTGCTCGAGCTGTGCTCGTTGGCGCACTACTCGGCGATTGGCATGACTGCCTTTGCGCGGCGGTTGCGCAGCGCGAGCTGGCATGACGAGCGCACACTACTGACGTTTGTGTCGCGACGCGAGCCGGCCAACGTCGCCCTCGCGACGATGGCGGGAGGGGTGCTGCGTGTGTACGCGGAGCTGAGCGCGGCGGTGCGGCAGCTCGCGACGCGTGAGCGGCTGTTGGCTGCGGTGGTGCTCGCCCGCCGCCTCGCTGCACACAGCAGCCTCGTCGATGTACGCCGTCGTGATCGCTGCTACGTGTACGGCACCGCACTGGCGAGTGTGTTTGCCGACGATGGCCGCTCCGATGAGCTGTACATGTTGCGTGTGCAGTGTAGTCGCCCGCCGTCACAACAGCAACAACAACAGCGGCAGCGTCGTCGTCAACGGCGTCGTCCTGGTCGCTCTGCACGAGGCAACGGCAGCGGCAAGGACGACGACGATGACAGCGATGACAGCGACGATGACACGGACGACGACGACGAGGAAGAGGACGAGAGGGAGCGGTGGTGCAACGAGGCGGCACTGGAGCGGGCACCAGCGGTGTGGCCTGAGGAGCTGCGCGAGCTGATGGACGACGAGGCTCGCTACCGCGCCACGCACACGTCGCATGACGTGTCGTCGAGCTAGATACTAGACGTACACGTCGACACGCACGCACGCACGCTGTCATGTGCACAGACGCGCGTTCATGTTGTCTTGCTGTTGTTTGCCGTTGTCTGCGTCGACACACACACACACACACACACACATACGCACACACATACACACATACATACAGACACACATGACGGCCGTGTCGGTGACGCGGCTCAGTGTCATTGACGACAAGGTGCATCAGCTGCGCGCACGCTTGCGTGCCGCGTACGTGCACGACGAGCCACGGCAGCAGCGTGACGTCTACGTGGCCGTGTGTGAGCTCATCGAGGATTATGTGCGGCCATACCTTGACGCGGTGCAGCGCACAGACGCGCAACAACAACAACAGCAGCGAGAAGATGAAGCACACAGTGTGGTGACAGCAGATGACGACGATGATGACAAGCACAGAGACGATGCTGCGGCTGCGGCGGCGCGACGTGTCGAGGGTGCGTTTGTGACACTGCACTACCTGCAAGACGTGCTGTGTGCGTTGCTCCTTTTGCTGCCAGCAGAAGTGCTGCACACGTGCGCTGCCAACAAGAACGACGACGACGACGGCGATGGCGACGACAGTGCGACGTCGTTTACGCTCGACGCGGCGACGTTGCCATCGATGCGGCCGACAAGCCGTGACACGACGTCATCGTCATTGTCGTCGTCGCACTATGTCAGCCATGGTGAGCGCATGTGCTGTGCGCGTGTCTTCTTCTACCTGTGCCTTGTGCAACACAACGCCCTGCCAGCGCACCACATACTCGCCGCGCTGTACCCGCTGCTCGACACGAACAGCCCCGTCGACGTGACAAGCAGTGACAACAACAGCAAGGACAGCAAGGGCAGCATGCAGTGTGTGGCACGCGACAGCGCCTCGTCGCGTGCGCTGGCGAATGCGACGGTGCCGAATGTGCTGCGTGCGCGGCGCTGCGCGAGCGCGGCGTTGTTGCTGTCGCGCGTGCTGCACGGCTTCGTGCGCGCCCGCGCCGCGGACGGCGTGCGTGCGCTGCTGCGCGTGCTCGTGCTCGACGACCGCGTCACAGCGGACGGCGTCGTTGACGCGTGTGGGTTTGTTGTGCGTCTACTCACGCGCTGTGATGCACAGGCGGTCATGTGGTGGGCAACGACAACGACAGTGACAACAACAACAACAACGACAACAATGACAAACACAAGGCGCAGTGTGCGCATTGCGCTGCGTCGTGTGTGTGCGCAGGAGCAAGTACGGCACATGGCCTCGCAGCTGCTGCCGCTGCTGGCCTGCCACGCTGACACGCCGCTCACACGCGACGGCGACGACGTCGGCAACGACGGTGATGGTGCGCGTGCGGACGTGGCGTGGGCGCGGCGGCTGCAGGAGCAGCAGCGACAATGTGCGCAACAACAGCTGCCGCGTGAGACGCTCGAGGAGCGACTGCATCTCTGTGTCAGCATGCTCATCGACGCAGTGGTGCAGCTGCCCTTGCGCGCCACACAAGAAGACACGCACACGGACACGGCAGCGGCGGCGACGGCGACGGCGGCGACGACGACGTACGCGCGCGCCTACGCACGCCTGTACTGGTACAATGTCTACCTGCTGACGCCCGCGTTTGGCGCGCTCTCGCTGCGCGTACGCGCTACGTGCGATGACACGGACGCGTCGTCAACATCGTCACAGCAACAGCAGCAGCAGCAGTCGACGACGACGTGGAGTGCGCACGACGAGGTGCCGCATGATGTCATGTGTGCCGTGTGGCGCGTACTGGCGGTCGTGAGCGGCGCAATGGCGCGACCTGCCGCACGCGGTGTGGTGTGCGTACTCGAGGCGACGGCACCTGGACTGCTGTGTCTTGCTGCTCTGCTGTCGTCTACAGAGAGTACAACCACCATCACAGCAGCAACAACAACAGCGACAGCAGCGACGACGAGCGCGGCGCAGTTGCGCGTGGCGCTGAGGCGAGTGTGGGTTGCTCTGTATACGGGCGCGCTGCCGCTTGAGATGCTTGCGCGTGTGCTCGTGCATGCGTGTGTTGCGCCGACGCGCTACACGTATGCGTGGACACAAGACGCCGCAGATGCGGCAAAGGACAACACGACTGGCAACGAGGACGCAGTAGCAGCTGCCACTACACCGACCGCGACGAGGCAATGTGTGCGACTGTGTCGTGTGACGACGTCGCCGTGCGCGTGTGCGACGCGGCTGCGCGGCCTCGTTGCCGTCGTGTACGACACTGACGACGTCGTGCCGGCGGCACTGCAAACTGCGGTGCTCGTCGCCCTCGCGGACGCGTGCAGTGCGGCGCGCATGCAGGCGGCAGACGCGCGCGTCGCCGACGACGACGACGTGAGCACGACGACCGCGCTGCGCCGCTGTGTCGAGCACGTGTGCATGACGGCAGCCGCCGAGTGCGTGTGTGGTGGGCGACATGTGCTGCATGAGATGCTGACGACGTTGCGCGCCGTGGCGCCGCTGTCGCGGCTGTGCTTGCGATGGGTGTGTGCACTGACACCACGCCTGCTGCTACTGCAGCAGACGCAGCAGGAGACAAGCAATACAAGACACAGCGACGCGGACGATGACGACCACCGTTGTTGTTGCCGCAGCAGTAGCGAGGACACGTGGACAGAGCAGCAGCAGCAGCCGAGTGCGTGGCTGTGTGCGTACACGGCCGACGTGTGCGCATCGACGGCGACGACAAGGCAAAGCGATGCACCAACCTTTGCCTCCTCCTCGCATGACGAGGCACGCGCACAGCTGCAGCACGCACTCACTGCCCTGCGCAGCCTCATCGTGCAGCAAGCAGCAGATGCACAAGAGGAGCAGCAGCAGCAGCAGCAGCAAGACGACGGTGATGATGACGTCACACTCGACGAGGAGGCTGTGACTGGTGCGCTGCGCGCACTCGATCGCGCACTCGCCGAGGTGGCAGCGGCTACCGCGCTGGCACAGCGCGCAGACGCGCAGCGCGAGGACACGACGGCAGCTGCAGCAGCACGCCAGGCAGCTGCGCTGCAGCGCAGCTGGCGTGACGCGGCGGCGCAGTTGACATGGGCGCTCGACGCGCACTCGCCCGCGACACAGGCCGTCGCGCTGCTGCAGCTGTCGACGTCTGTCGAGGAGGCCACGTGGCGCATGTGCCGCTACACAAACAACAACAACAACAACACGACAAGCAGTGCAGCGTCGATGGCGGAGCATCTGCGCCCGCTTGTTGTCGCACAGCTGCTGCCGACGCTCATGCGTGCGCTTGTCGAGGTCGATGACGCGTGTGCGGCTGTTGCGGCAGTGCGGTGTGTGGCGTGGCTTGTCATGTACCGCCTCGACGCAGCCGACTCGTCCGTATTCACTGCGCTCCTGCGCGCTGTGCTGTCTGCACCACCGCAGACAGATCATGGCGACGACAGTCGTCGTCGTCGTCACGACAGCAACGGTGCGTCTGTGCGTACACCAACGGCAACGCGCACGGCAACAACAGTGTGGCGTGCGATGGGCGTCACGGGCGTCGTCGTGGACGCGGCGCGTGTGGCACGCACAAAGGCGCGTGTGCTCGACGTGCTGCTATGCTTCTGCGACTATGACGCGTGTGCGCAGACGCTGCGCAACATTGACGACTGTCTAGCCGCTGCCGTGCCGCGACAGCAGCAGCAGCGACAAGGCCGTGGCGACGGCGACAGCAACAGCGGCGACACCATCAGCGACGCTAGTGCGTGTGCACACAGTATCACGACGCCGGCAACGACGCTGTATGCGTTGCTTGTGCGCTGTTGTCAGCGCGACGAGGCGGCTGTGGTGCAAGTTGCCGCGCTGCACCTGCTTGGCAGTGTGGCGGTGCAGCTGCACACACGCGTTGCGCTGCGTGACGTGTGCGCGCTCGCGCGCGATGTGTTTCGGCACACGACCGTCGACATGGCCAAGGCGGCGTGTGCGGCGATGCTGCACCATGTTGCCTGTACGCTGCACACACGCGACGCAGTGCGCCAAGCAGATGTGGCCGAGCTGCGGGCGATGGCGATGGCGATGTCGTCCTACTACAGCGCGCCACGATCGCATGCACAGCAGCAACAGGCAAGCACGGCAGCGGCAACGACGACACGTGACAAGGACGGCGATGACGCGAGCGGGTGGGCGCAGCGAGGGCGACGCGAGCGGTCATGTGCGTTGTCACCATCGCAGCAGCAGCGTACACTGCACGACGAGCTCGTGCGGCAGCACGGCCGCGACACACTTGCGCTGTTGCAATCGCTCGCGACGCACGCGTTGCTCGCGCACGATGACGATGACGACGACGATGTTGTGCTACGCTGCTCGCCTCGCTGACGTGTACATGCATGTGTGTCTGTGTATGTGTGTGTGTTTGTATGTTGTGTCGCATGTTCACCTTGTTGTCCTACTTGTAGTGACTAGTAAGCAAATACGTTTACTCACACATACACACACACACGCATAAGCGAGCAGACGGCTGTAGACGGGACGCGCGACATGACACAGCACAAGGACGATGACAACAAGGACGGCGCGACCGTGACGACGCAGCCGCCGCTGCACATGCTGAAGGACAGGTGGTTTGTCTTCTTCATCGTCGCCATCACAGACAAGACAACCGGCTACAGCCAAAAGATCAACGAGCTTGACTATGTCGGCAGCATTGAGGAGACGTTTGCGACGCTGAACACGTTCCCTAACCCGACACTGCTGCGGCCTGACGACAACATCGTCTTTGCGCGCAACAAGATTGAGCCGGTGTACGAAAGTTTTCCGAAGGGGCTGCGGCTGTGCATTTACACCAAGACGAAGATGCAGTCGGACGAGGTTGTGCCGCGCGTCGTCGCGGCGGTGCTGAGCGAGAGCGCGACGCGCGATGCGTGTCAGGGCGAGCCCGTCATTGGTGTCGTGCGCATCTCACACAAGCCAGGGCACATGTACAAGGACGCGGTGCGCGTCGAGGTGTGGGCGCGCGAGTGTGCATATGGCAAGCAGCTGGAGAGCTACTTCAGCAGGCTGGTCAACAATGTGCCCGGCGTCGGTGTCACACTGCGCGAGCTGTAGTGTACACACACAAGGTGCGGCGATGGTCGATGTTTGTAGTGTGTGTTTGTGTTTGTGTGTGTGTGTGTGTGTGTGTATGTATGCTAAGTGACATGTGTCGACGGTGATAACGCGTGTGCACACAATACAGCTCGCATACAACTGTGTGTGTGTGTGCAATGTCATGCGAAGGTGTTGACAGGGGTGTTTGTTGTTTGCTTGCGTTTTTTGTTGTTGCGCGGTGCATGTGGCGTGTGCGCGCTGCTTGTGCTGCTGCAATGACGGCTGTCCCGCGTGCAGCAAACGCGATGACGTCGCTGTACGAGGGCACGACAACAACAACGCCGCCGGCGGCGGCGGCGGTGGCGACGTCACGTGAGGTGTCGACGGCAACGTCATCGGCAGCAGCGGCGACGTCGACGGCGACGACGACAACAGCAACACAAGCAGCAACGACACACCACGCGTGTGCCCCGGCGGCGGCAACGGCGTCAGATGCCACCACGACAGACGCCACCGCGATGACGCACGTGCTGGGCGAGGCCACACTCGAGGCGGTGGCGCGCTACATTGTCGCGCGCGATGTGCGGCGTGTGCTCGTGTTGCTCGGGGCCGGTGTCAGCGTCGCCGCGGGCATACCAGACTTCCGTTCCGCCGGCAGCGGACTGTACGCCAAGCTCGCCGACGTCGGCCTCGACGACCCCGCCGACGTCTTTGCGCTGTGGCAGCTGCGCACGCGGCCTGAGCTGTTCTACCGCGTCGCGCGTGAGATGAATCTCTGGCCGGGCGCGTACACCCCGACGGCGGTGCATCACTTTGTGCGCCTACTCGCCGACGCCGGCCGTCTGCTGCGCTGCTGCACGCAGAACATTGACGGCCTCGAGCGTGCCGCCGGGGTGCCACCCGAGCTGCTCGTCGAGGCGCACGGCTCGTTTGCGACGGCGGCGTGCATCGAATGTCATGCCGCGTACGACGTCGAGCGCAACCGCCACGACGCCCTGCACCACCGCCGCGTCTCGCGCTGCACACGGTGCGGCGGAGTGGTGAAGCCAGGCATCGTCTTCTTTGGCGAGAACCTGCCGGAGCGCTTCTGGTCGGTGCTGCAGTGCGACACGCGTGTTGCGGAGCTTGTCCTGATCATTGGCACATCGCTGCAGGTGCAGCCGTTTGCGTCACTGCCGTCGCACGTGAAGCCGCACGTGCCACGTGTCGTGTTCGACATGCACCGCGTCGGTGGGCGCATGTTTCGCTTCCTCGATGACCCACCCGAGATGTTCGCCGCGTGCGCGTCGTCGGCGTCGTGTACGTCGTCCGTGCTGCTCGACAGTGACGCCGAGGAAACGAGCTACAACGACGACGATGATGACGACGAGGGTGACGACGAGGTCGAGAACAAGGACGACGACGACGCTGCTGGTGCGGCGACGGCGGCGAAGTACGAGGGCGACGGCAGTGACGAGCAGCCGCAGCAGGCGGCCAATATGCAAGCCTCATCGTCATCACAGCAACAGCAGCAGCGCGGCGATGTGACGGCCGCGCAAGCAGCGAGTGGTGCAAGCAGTGACGGCGACAAGGACGACGGCGACGACAGCTCTGCGAGCTCGAGCGAGGGCGATGAGCAGCGTGACGCGTACTACACACACCCGACGCGGTGCCGTGACGTGCTTGTGCGGGGCGACTGTCAGGCAAGCGTGCGGCGCCTGGCCGAGCTGCTCGGCATGGGCGAGCGTCTCGCCGACGCACTCGCGTCGTCGCGTGCACGCGCGTCGTAGCATGCGTGGCCCTACACTACTGCATGCGTCGACGCGTACACATATACATATACATATGTATATGTGCTTATGTATAACAAGTGTCGTGAATGCGCTAACAAGTCTTGTCTCTACACACACACACACACACACAGGCCATGTCCTGTGCATGCACGACAACGCTGTGTGTGTGTGTACTCTTGTATGCTTTTGCTTGCATTGTATGCGCGAGCATGAGACGTGCAGAGACGCCAACGTCAACGAGGTGTGTGTGCGTGTGTGTGCAGTATCGACGACACACGTGCACGTCTTCGCTACACCACGCCACGCGACATGCGTCTGCTCAATCGCCTGTCGAGCACCGACGGCAGCGTCGAACTGCGGCTGCTTGTCGCCTCGGCAGATGACCTGTGGCATCTGTACAACCTCGTCATCGCGGGCGATCTGGTGCGCACCAAGACACGACGCAAGGTTGTCAAGGAAGGCGTCGTCGGCTCCGCCGGTGCCGAGGTGAAGACGGTTGTGCTCGAGGTGAAGGTGTGCAGTGTCGATTTTACGCCCGATGAGGTGCGCATACAAGGCGTCAACCACACCATGAACGAGTACGTCCGCCTAGGCGCATACCACACCCTCACCGTGCAAGCCACCTCGCCGCCGCAGACGGTGACGGTGGTGAAGCAGGAGTGGAACGAGCTGTACGAGCAGCGCCTGCGTGACGCGTGCGATGAGGACGGGCAGGCTGGCACGGTGGCGCTGCTGATGAACTATGGCACCGCGCAGGTGGTGGTGGTGACGTCATCGTTCACCCACGCCAAGGCACGCGTCGATGTGACGATTGCGAAGAAGCGACGCGGCGATGGCGGTGCGCGCGACAAGAGCGTGACGAACTTTTACAAGCAGACACTCGGCGCCCTGCTCGCCAGCGTCGACCTTGACGCGATGCGGGTGGTGTTGCTCTGCTCGCCGGGTAACGTGCGCGAGGAGTTTATGCAGTATGTGCGCCGCGCCTGCCAAGCCGCGGCGAGTGCGGCAGAGACGGTCAGCACGCTCAAGACGCTCACGCGCAACCTGGGCAAGTTTGTGCTCGTCAAGGTCACGACGAGCACCGTCGCCGGGCTGCGCGAGGCGCTGCACGACCCGGCGATTGCCGCCACGGTCATGTCGACGCGCTGCGCCGAGGACATGCGGGCGTGGGACAGCTTTCAGGCGATGGTCAACAATGACCCCGATCGGTGCGTGTACACGCCGCAGTACGTCTACCGCGCCGCCCTCGCGGGCGCCGTGTCGTGCCTGATGGTGAGCGACGAGGTGTTCCGCGCCGACGACGCCGCCGTGCGACACTTTTTCCTGGCCCTTGTACACTATGTGCGTCACAGCGGCGCCACCGTGCGCATCTTCTCGAGCAACCACGTCACGGGCGAGCAGCTGACACAGCTCGGCAGCGTGGCGGCGCTGCTGCACTTTGCGTGCCCCGAGTGCGACGCCCTCGAGGTCGACCCAGACTTCCTCACGAGCAGCGAGGCGGCCGAGTTTGCACGCGCCAACGCCGCCGCACGCGTGCGGGTCACGTGACGAGCAGCGCGACTGCGCACATATACACGAATACGCAACGTGCATATATGTGTGCGTGTAACGACTACATACACTAACGTGTGTGCGTATGCATGTGTACGTCTGTGCGCACACATATACGTGTATACTTGTGCACGTGTACTTGTGTTGTTTTTAGTTCACAGACGCACACACACCAGCACACATGCACACATCGTCGTCGTTGTTGCGCTGTTGCAGCTACAGCGCAGGCATCGTCCTCGACGCGGCCGCGTCGTGGCGTCGCAGTGTTTGCCGTCGCCAGCACGGCGACGACGAGTGGCGACGTGTGGCGTGGTGCACAGTGACGGCGCGTGCGGCGTACAGCAGCAGTCTGCGTCGTTGTCTTGCCACGTCGTCGTCTTTTTCATTGTCGCCGCTGTCGTGTACAGCGACAGTGCGACAGAGCGACGTGGCGCAGTGCGCGTCACGACGCGGTCTTGTGACGGTCGAGACGAGCACGACGCCCAACCCCGACTGCCTGCGCTTCTTCTCGATGGACCTGTCGTTCCTGCAGCCCGGCTACAGCGTCGACATGCCGAGTGTCGAACACGCGTACAAGTCGCCCCTCGCCGAGCGCCTCTTCGACCTCGACGGCGTCGACGCGGTGTTCATCGCCGACGAGTACGTCACAGTGCGCAAGCGCGACGACGTGGACTGGCAGACGCTCGTGCCGCGAGTCGCCGACGTCCTCGTCGAGTTTGCCGCGAGCAAGCAAAACGTCTTGTCCGCCGCGGGGGAGGAGATGCTGGTGGGCTACAATGACGACACGGCGCCCGAGGACGACGACGACGAGGTGGTGCTCGCGGTGAAGGAGCTGCTGGCGACGCGCATACGACCGCTGCTGCGCGCCGATGGCGGCAATGTGCGCTACTTGGACATGGACGACGGCACCGTCTTTTTGCTGCTCGAGGGCGCCTGTCGCGCCTGTCCGTCGTCGCACATTACGCTAAAGAGCGGCATTGAGCGTATGCTCATGCACTGGATTCCCGAAGTGGTTGAGGCGCAGGAGGTGAGCGACGATGTGGCGCGCGACATACTTGCCGAGAAGCGGCGCCGCCGCGAGCGCAAGGCGGCCGAGGCATACAAGGCCGCAGGTGACGCGACAACAACAACAGCCGTGCCGCAAGCGGGCGGCGTCGATGGCGCGCCGTGAAGCGAGCATGACACGTTTGCGTACATATGTTAGTGTGTGTGTGTGTGTATGTGTGTGTGTGTGTATGTGTGCAACTTTGCAGTCTTGCTTGCATTCAGACGCCATCTCTTCTTGTTACAAAGTCACTTACACACACACACACACACGTACAACATGTCCGGGGTGTTTGGCAAGGTGTGGGAGTGGATCGAGTCGAAGGTGCTGGCGCTGGTGCGTCGCATGACGTGGCGTGCCGTGCTCGCGTCCATCGTCGTTGGCATCACTGGCGGTGTCTTTCCCATACCGCTCGCCAACACGCCGGTGACGGTGGCGATTTGCAACTTTGTCAAGTTCAACACGGCGCAGTATGCGATTGCGTCGACGGTCAGCTTGCTCGCGATGCCGCTGCAGCTGCTGCTCATTCCCGTCTTTGCGCAGCTCATTGCCGTGGTGACGCGGCGCGACGCGGCAGCCGCGACGCGTGTGCCCGTGAGCACACTGCAGGCTGGCGGTCTTGGCGTGCTGTTGCAGTCGTCGGGCAAGATGCTGCTGTACAGCGCCCTCGGCTGGTGCCTCATCGCGCCACCGATCATACTCGCCGTACGCGCGTACCAGAAGATTGTCAAGGACAAGTAGACGCGACGCGGCGCACCTGCTAGCGCACATACACGCAAACAAACAAACATACACACACGCATACACACACACACGCACACGCGCATACGTACATACACATGCATGCGTTATGTATGTGTAGACGGGCGTGAGTGTACATGTATACACACATACACAAACACACGAAGCACACGCACATCATGTCACTAGTTGCTTGTAGCATCGTGCAATGGCTGTGACATGCACAGAGAATGTCACGCATATGCTACCGCACATACATATACATGTACATTGTATGACACATACACACATAAGCACGCGTGCGCGCACACGCACACATATATACACATCGTCTGCTACAGCACGCACATGCGCGGACGTATACATGTGCATCGCATCTGCTATACTCGTGTCGCTTGCACACTCGTGTGCAGCTGCTACGCACGCGCACATCTGCACACGCTGGCTTGTGACGTGAAGATGCGCAACTGTACAGTGTACATGTATACTTGTTTGCTTTCTTTTTGCCAACACAAACACACACAAACACACTGACGTCGCGTAGAACGACAAACACCACCACACACACAAACACACGATGACGGCTACTGTGCCCGCGCCCGAGTCGGCGATCAAGCGCGCCGCGTTCAAGCAGCAGCAGACGGCCAACTTCAAGAAGGCCATTGCGGCGAACAAGGCGGCGAAGACGGCGCTGAAGAAGGTGGCGTACCAGCGCGGCCTCAAGTACTCGCGCGAGTACCGCGCAGTCGAGAAGCGGCTCGTGGCGAAGCGCCGTGATGCGCGCAAGCACGGCAACTACTACCTCGAGGCGAAGCCGAAGATTGCCGTGGTGACGCGCATTCGCGGCATTGCCAAGGTGCGCCCGAAGCAGCGCAAGATTCTGCAGCTGCTGCGCCTGCGTCAGATCTTCAACACCGTCTTTGTGAAGCTGAACAAGCCGATGGAGAACATGCTGCGGTGCGTCGAGCCATACATTGCGTACGGCTACCCGTCGCTCAGCACGGTGCGCGCCATGGTGTACAAGCGCGGCTACCTGAAGATCAACGGCCAGCGTGTGAAGATCTCTGACAACCAGATGATCAAGGACAAGTACAACAATGACGACATTGTGTGTGCTGAGGACATGGTCAACCAGATCTACACATGCGGCAAGCACTTCCGCACCGTCACGCACGGCATGTGGCCGTTCAAGCTCGCCCCACCGGCGGGTGGCATGCGCCAGAAGCGGCGCCACTTTGTCGAGGGCGGCGACTTTGGCAACCGCGAGACGCTCATCAACCGCTTCCTGCACCGCATGATCTAGAGTGCCGTATGTGTGCACACACACACACACACACACACACACACAGGCACGCCTTTGTGCGCATACACACATGTGCATGTGTGCGCGTGTGCGTAGGCGCGTGAACGTGTGCAGTCACACGTGCTGACAGGCGCGTGCAGAGATGTGCGCTGTGTGCTGTGTGTGTTGCGTGTGTGCGTGCGTAGCTGCATTTGCGATCACGTGTGCAACGCGGCAAGGTATGGTGACTGTGACGTCGTTCACACGTAGCACGTTCACGTGTTCGTACACAAACACACACATATACATACACATATATACGTGACCACACGACACTGGCATACACACGTGCACGTGCATGCGCACATGAGTATGCTTGTGTACGCATGCTTGTGTGTATGTGCGCGCACATGTGTGTCGTCTTTGTTTTGTGCATATGTATGTATGTGTGTGTGTGTGTGTGTACGCGTGTACGTGAGCGTGCTTGCTTTCCTCTTTTTGTTTCGCTACCATGCACGGCGACGTGGTGACGGCAGCTTTTTTTGCGTGCTTTGTATGTCTCTGTGTGTGTGTGTGTGCATGTGATGTGTGTGCGTGTGCGTGTTGTGTAGCAGCATCGCACATGACGCCGTTGTTGCGCATACATACATACAGCGTGCATGCATGCATGCGCGTGCGTGCGTACATGGGTACACACAAAGCTACTGTGCTACTCGCTTGTGCAAGAGCAACGTACACAAACACACACACACACACACATGATCGTGCATGTGTGCGTGTGCGTGTGTTTTGCAATGTTGTTGTGCTTGCCTATGCGCATGTTCTGCCTTTGTCCTTGTTTTGTTTTTGTTCGTTGTGCGACTGCATCGTCGCTGTATAACACACTACACCGCTTGCGCGCGCATGTGCATGTGCGTGTATATATGTGATGTGATGCGTATGCACACATACACACATACACAATACGTACAAACAATTGCGTGCTTACCTACACCACAACACAGGAGCAGAGACACGGAGAGTGAAAGCGTGTAAGCAGCGCACACACACAGCATTGCGTCTAGACGTACACCACCACACACACAAACACACGATGACGGCTACTGTGCCCGCGCCCGAGTCGGCGATCAAGCGCGCCGCGTTCAAGCAGCAGCAGACGGCCAACTTCAAGAAGGCCATTGCGGCGAACAAGGCGGCGAAGACGGCGCTGAAGAAGGTGGCGTACCAGCGCGGCCTCAAGTACTCGCGCGAGTACCGCGCAGTCGAGAAGCGGCTCGTGGCGAAGCGCCGTGATGCGCGCAAGCACGGCAACTACTACCTCGAGGCGAAGCCGAAGATTGCCGTGGTGACGCGCATTCGCGGCATTGCCAAGGTGCGCCCGAAGCAGCGCAAGATTCTGCAGCTGCTGCGCCTGCGTCAGATCTTCAACACCGTCTTTGTGAAGCTGAACAAGCCGATGGAGAACATGCTGCGGTGCGTCGAGCCATACATTGCGTACGGCTACCCGTCGCTCAGCACGGTGCGCGCCATGGTGTACAAGCGCGGCTACCTGAAGATCAACGGCCAGCGTGTGAAGATCTCTGACAACCAGATGATCAAGGACAAGTACAACAATGACGACATTGTGTGTGCTGAGGACATGGTCAACCAGATCTACACATGCGGCAAGCACTTCCGCACCGTCACGCACGGCATGTGGCCGTTCAAGCTCGCCCCACCGGCGGGTGGCATGCGCCAGAAGCGGCGCCACTTTGTCGAGGGCGGCGACTTTGGCAACCGCGAGACGCTCATCAACCGCTTCCTGCACCGCATGATCTAGAGTGCCGTGTGTGTGCATACGCGCACGTGTGCTGACAGGCGCAAGCGCTCCTCTGCACTCTTGTTTCCTCTGTCGTTTTATGCTTTTTTCGCGTTGACATAACACACACAAACAAACACACACACACACACACATGTGTGCATGCGTGTGAGCATGACACTGCGCGTCATGTCGTGTATGCTGTGCTCTTTGACTTGTCCTGTTATTGCTAGCTATATACATACGCACACAGACATCGACGCACAAGTATACATTGTAGCTGTGCGTGACTTTGCGTGTGCGTGTACGTTTATCATTTGCTTGCGCGCAGCACACACACACACACACACACATACACATTGTCTCTTCTCGCTCACTCTGCGCTTTCTCTGTGTGTGTGTCTTCTTGTTGTTGCGCAGTCAGCTAGCCGTGGTGTGCACACACACACACGCACACGCGCGAGCACGCGAGGGTCGCTTGTGCCTACATGCGTGCTGCGTGTACACGTGTGCGTCACTGCGCGTGTATGTCGTCGCACACACTGCTGTGCCAACACTGACACGCTGCAGCGTCACTTGCGCACGCACACACACACACACACATAGTCACGGCGCCGACTGCGCTACTGCCCGTGCTGTTGTGCTGTACACTACAACATACATACACAAACATACGCATAAACACACACATTGAGCTACATCACTGACTATCTTTTTCCGGCTAGAGTCCACACCACTTTGTTTTGTGCGCGTGTGTACGTACGTGTACTGCTGTCGCGCAGTCAGCTAATTGTCTTGTCCTGCTTCCTTCGTCATACACCCCTCACCTCCCCTCCCCCTCACTCCTCGTCCACTCTCTCGTGTTTCTCTTACTCTGACACATCGACACACGTGTCTGTTCTATACACTGACACACACACACACACACACACACACACACTACACTAGATACACCGGCGCGTACAGGCACAGTGACAAGATTGCGTCTTTTGTGTGTGTATTGCTGTTAGCATCTTTGTCTCTCTTTCTGTGCACGTGAGCACACGGTCGTCGTGTTAGTCGTTGTGGTGGCTGCCGTGTGTCATGGACAGAGCGCACAACGCTACCGTGGCCACGACAACGACGACAAGCAGCAGCAGCAATGCGAGTAGTAGCATCAGCAGCAGAGCAGCAACACCGACGTCGAGTGAGGCGTTTGCGTTCTTCGCACGCTACCGTCGCCAGATTGACGAGAATGAGCGCAACGAGGGCAAGGCGCGCGAGGTGCACCTCGCCGAGCAGCAGCTGTACATGCTGACACAAGCACAGCCGACGACGGTGACGCGCAAAACACCCGCTGCCGTCGTCAACGTAGCTGCCGCAACGGCAGCGCCGCGTCATGGCAGCGGCGGCAGCGGCAATGAGGACGCACATGCTGCTGCTGTTGCTGCTTCTACTGCCGCGGTGGCAACAGCAGCAGCGACAGCGACGACGGCTGCCGAGGATGTTAGCTTTATACCCGTCGACCAGACAAAAGGCACGCCGTCCTTTCGTCTGCGCACACTGCGCTCGTCGCCAAAGAACTCGTCGCCGAGTCTGCTGACGCGGCCCAAGAGCCTACTGCCACCGCCGGCGCCCGACATGCGTCGCCGCATCACACTTGTCCTCGACGTGGACGAGACGCTCGTGCACTCGTCGTTTGTGCCGAAGCCGGAGGTGCACTACGACGCCGAGCTCGTCGTCAACTACAATCAGCAGATGTACACGGTGTACGTCAAGTTCCGGCCCTACTTGCACGACTTCCTCAGCTTCGTCAGCGAGCGCTTCGAGGTTGTCATCTTTACGGCGAGCCTGTCGGCGTACTGCAACCCGCTCATTGACATGCTCGACGAGCAAGGCAAGCTCGGCAACCTGCGCCTCTTCCGCGAGCATTGCGTCAACCGCAACAGCTCGTACATCAAGGACTTGTTCCTGCTCGGCCGTGATCTTGGCCGCATTGCGATCATTGACAATAGCCCGACGGCGTACCTGTTTCAGCAGCGCAACGCCATCCCTATCAAGTCGTGGTTCGACGACCCGCACGACGAGGAGCTCATCAAGTTGTACACGCTGCTCGGCAAGCTGGCCAAGTGCGAGTCGGTGTACGACATACTTGATGAGTACAACGCCACGGGCATCGTACGATGACACGGAGCGAGCAAAAGAGCGCGCGCACACACACACACATGCACACACACGTGCGCACAGTGACAAGCGCAAACATGCAGCGTGCAACCTATACACGCACGCCACGCCGCTCGCCCTGTAGACATGCGCGCGCGTGCGCGCAGACATACATATGTAAAGTGCAAAGCTGCATACACACACACACGTTCATATACTCTTGTTGTCTCTATATTCGTACGCCTGTCTTGTACGCACACACAAAACACACAAACACACACGCATGCATGCGTATGCATGCACACGTTGCCTTTGCATGCAGAAGCGCACAAACTGCTGCTGTCCTCATCACCATGCATGTACGTGTTTGTGTGTGCACCTCTCTGCACGCAAAGTGACACACATACACATAGACGAGTGCGCATAGACGTACGTACACACACACACACACAGTAAAGTGAGACCATGACGAGCCGTGCTGAGCTGGGAGTGTGGCTGGCAACACAAGCTGACGCGCACGACTCGCTGCCGCGCGCGCTGCTGCGTGCACGTGCACACGTGCTGCGCAATGTACACGGCGGCACGGCAATAGCAACAGCAACAGCAACAGCAACAAGGTGCATAGACGTGTTTCCACGGCCGAGTGCGGCGGTGCTGGCGGCGGCGCGTGCGGCTGGCACGTTGTGCCGGTGTCGTGCCATGATACAAGAGGTACAGTCCGACATCATCCTCTACGCTGCATCGCGCAGGCGCTTCTTTGGCCGTGTCGGTGACGACGATGAGGACGATGAGGACGACGAAGGCGATGACAAGCGTGAGCTCATGGATGCGGTGCAGCTGTACGTGTTGCCGGTGCCAGGCAATGTGCACTTGTACACGTCACAAGACGACGACGACGATGAGGAGGAGGCTATTGTTGTGACGGTGCACAAGGACGGCGACGATGACGGTAGTGCAGCTGCCATCACCGCCACGTCAACGACAGCGACAACAATACTGCACGGTCATGACAATGACAACAACAGCAATGATCATGTTGATGATGGTGATGATGTGTTGCGCAGAGGTTGTAAGCGCACACAACGCACGACAACAGCAGCGACGACGACGACGACAGATGCACTTGACGACGGCGGTACGACACGGACGGCACCGGCGGCAGGCACGGCCTCGCTCGATGCATACCTCAACTTGCCACACCCAGCCGCCTCGCCCACGCTGCAGGTGGGATGTGTTGTGACGGTACTGCTGCCACGCGGCACGTCGTCGGCAACGGCAACGACAACGGCAAACAGCAAGGACGACAGCAACAAGAACGAAACCTGTGACAGTGACAATGACACGACGGATGTGTGCATGACGACACCGCCGCTGCGCGTCAATGAGCTGGTCGAGTTTTACGGTTATCTGCAGCCCTCGACAGATGACAATGACGACGACGCTGACGACAATAACGCTGACGACGAGGAGGCACAGCGCGACACGTCACGTTATGCGTGTCGTCGTCGGCGTCACACGGCAGACGACAAGAACGACGACGACGACGATGATGATGCGTTTGGCGTATGGCGCGCGTCACGGCTGCACAGCAGTGTCGTACCGCGGCTGCTGTGTATTGCCTGGTCACCGATCACGCACGCACCGCCACGTGTCGGTGCACGCAGCGACGCTGTCGTGCAGAACAACAACGTCGACAATGACAGCAACGATGGCGCTGCGGACGACAACGACGACGACGAGAACAGCAGCAGCCACGCAGCGATGACAGTACCGCGATGGGGCTGCGACTATGCGGTGCTGCGCGAGGCGTCGGTGGCGTATGTGGCGCGTGCGCTTTGCGCCGGCGATGCGCTGACGGCCGAGTATGTACTGCTGCACCTGTGCAGTCGTGTGCACGCCCACCACGCCATGACGCCCGTCGGCGACGTCCCGCTGCTCGTGCGCTCGCCACATGTGCGGGCGGCGGCGTGGTCGCGTGTACTGCGCCGCCTCACGCCCGCTGGCGAGGTGTTGCTGTCGCGTGCCGTGCTGGACGCGGCGCAGTCGCGCGTGCTGCCGCGTCACGACGCCGACGCCAACTACCTACGCAGCGGTCTGTTGCAAGTGGGCAACGGCAGCCATGTGACGATGGACTGCAGTGACCTGATGCTGACCACAACAACAACTGCTAGACCACCACCACAACAGCAACAACAGCAGCAGCGGCATGCTGTGTCATCATCATCGTCGTCACCTGCGTGGGCAGATGCCATGTTTGCCCTTGTGCATCGTCAGATACTGCCACTCGAGTACCCGTATCAGACACTGGAGCTGCCAGTGAGCATGTCGTGCCTCGCACTCGTGCAAGCGGACGCCGCTGCCACTGTGCATCCGTTGTTTGACTTTGCGCTGCAGCTCGTGTGGCGGCCACGCGGCAGCAAGGACGACGAGAACGACGACGATGACGAGGGTGCCGCGGGTGTGACAACACACATGAGCAGCAACAACGACAGCAGCAGCAAGACGGCAACGACGACGGCTGACGGTGTCAATGCGGCGGTGGTGCGCGCGTACATTGCGGCTGTGCGTCGCGTCACGCCGTCGCTCGGCGACGACGCGGAGGCGGCGGTGCAGCCGTACCTTGCCCAGGCGCTGATGCGCATGGCGGGCGACGTGTCGCACTGGGCCAACCGCGACGCCCTCGTGCACAACAACACCTTCTCTGCCGTCACGTCGCTGCTGCGCGCGCACGCCGCCAGCCTCGGTCGCGCACACGTCACGGCGCACGACGTGGACTATGTCATGCAACTCGAGCAGCGGCGCATGCAACGCTTTGCCTCCGCCTGACGTTTGTGCGTGTACACACACGTACATGCATGCTGAGTCAAGATGACTGACGAAATGCGAATGCACACATGCTCTGTTACCGTTTCTGCTTGTAGCTTGCACATACGTTCGTACACAAACACAACAACAACACATAAATACTCCTTCACACACACACTCACACACACTTACTCACACACACACACTTTGGTCCGTCATGGCACTTCGCGAGCTGGGCCCGCAGTTCTTCACGCTGCCAGAGGATCACCCCCTGGCGCGGCTGCTCGCGTGCAACTACCGCTGGTACACCCCACGCTTCTCGCCACGCGACGTGCCGTGCTTCGCCGACGTCTCAAGCATCACCGAGTCGCCCGCGACGATGCGTGCGCTGCGCGAGTTTCTTGTTGCCCGCTACCGCGCCATGGGCGAAGCGGGGCCGACGCACATTCTCGGCTTTGACGCGCGCGGCTTCTTGTTTGGCCCGATGGTGGCGGCCGAGCTTGGCGTGCCTTTTGTGCTCATGCGCAAGTCGGACAAGAGCGCCGGTGTGCTCATCAAGAGCGAGCCGTACGACAAGGAGTACAAGGAGGCCGCGCCGGATGTGATGACGATACGCAAGGGCAGCATACACGACGGCGCGCGTGTTGTGCTCATCGACGACGTCTTGGCGACGGGCGGCACGGCGCTGTCGGGGCTGCAGCTGGTCGAGGCCAGCGGCGCGACGGTGATGGAGATGGTCTGCGTGCTCGTGCTGCTCGGGCTGCGCGGGGTGGAGCACATACACAACACCGCCGAGGGTCGCTACGCGAGCGTGCCCTTTATCGCCCTCGTCACGGACGAGATCATGACGGAGCGCAACTGCGGTGACCTGGCCGACTATGCTGGCCCACGTGTCATCAGCTGCAGCGATGCACGCGAGGTGGCGCAGTAGTGCGAACGAGCAGCAGCACGAGCAAAAGCGTGACCGTGTATGTATGTACGTGTGTACGTGTGTGTGTAAGTCGTAACATAAGATGCTAATACGTTGACCATAAGTGCATCTCGTCGTGTGTGTAACGATGTATGCGCACGTGCACATGTGTGTGTGTGTGTGTGTGTGTGTGTGTGTGTGTACGTGTGTGTTTCGTAGCTAATCATCCTGCGCTAGTGCTTGTTTGTGGCATACATAGGGAGACTGCGAGGTGGTGCTGACGCACACAGCATGGCACAACAACAACACTCGGATGAGATTGACGTGGGCCCCTACCACAGCGTCCTAAACCCGCAGCACCCGCTCTTTCAGGCCATCACGACAAAGGCGACGGTGCTGACGCTCGCGTCGACGCATGAGACGGTGCCGCGGCTGTACGACGTGACGAGCATCACCGAGTCACCGGAGTTGTTTCAGGCCGTCATACGCTTTCTGGCGCAACGCTATCGCCGCCTTGCCGCCCACGAGGCGCCGACGCACATACTGGCCATTGAGTCAAGTGGCTACATTGTCGGCGCCGCCCTCGCGTACGAACTTGGCCTGCCGTTTGTGCTCATGCGACGTGAGAAGATCACCGAGGCTGAGTTTGTCATGAACGGCGACGACGCCGAGCCGCCGTCGGTGCCGGTGTCGGTGCGCAGCAACAGCATCACGGCGAATGCGCGTGTGGTGCTCGTTGACGACTTCATCTCTACAGGCAAGACGATGGCGGCGGCGATGGACTGCCTCAAGGTGGTCAACGCGAAGATTGTCGAGGTGTTTGCTGTGTGTGACATGACACACGGCGGTGGTGTCGAGTACATACACAGCATGAAGTCGCACGCGCGCGAGCACGTGTTCACGCTCTTTCGCCTGCGCAGCTCCTTTGACGTCTTGTTCGACCCCAAGACGAAGCTGCGCTCTGCCTTGTAGTAACAACAGCTGCACATGTGCGCGCAGGCAGGCATGCGCTTGTTTGTGTGTATATATATATGTGTGTGTGTGCGCCTCTCTATGTGTATGTATGTGTGTGGGGGGTGTGTATATACATTGTGTGTATATGTGTGTATGTATACACACGCGCAAACGCACGCGACGACAGAGAGAGACGAGGACGGCACGCACGCGCCTTTGTGCGGCTAGCGTCACGACACACTAGTGATAGGTAAGCATGACATGATGATAGTGGTGGTGGTGGTGTTTGTGTTGGTGCACGTTGACATTGTGTACGTGCATGTGTACGTCCGTGTGTGTGCGTGTGTATATGCAAAAGACAGCGTTGATCTGTGTTGGCCTCGCTCTCCCTCCCGCCCCTGCCCGTCACTCACTCACTCGCTGTGTTTGTCGTCGTTATTGTGTGTGCGCTCGCACGTCTGCGTCGCATTCGTCGTGTATTGTTGGTTTTTGGTTGCGCTACGCAAAAGAGAGGCATCGTGTGTGTGTGCGTGTGTGTGTGTGTGTGTGTGTGTTTGTGGTTGCATACTTGTGTTGTATTGTGTGTATGCGCGTATGCGTGTGTACAAATGTGCACCTACACGTCTACGCATGTATGCATGTGCGCATTTCGCATTACCACACAAACACATACGCTACACAGTTGTAGTGTAGCGTGTACATGCACGCCATGCGGTCGCACGCCGTCAATGCGGCAACGCTGCTGGCGATGGTGGTGACGTCGGAGCAGGTCATGTTCACACTGTACCACTACAACAGCTATGCAAACAATGCGGCGCTGCTGCGCAGCAGCAAGCCAATGATCATGCGCGACATTTTCCTGACGCGCGCGAGTGCGTCGACGCCGAACCCGCTCTCGGTGCTCTACCTGCACCGCTTTACCGACTGCTTGATCAACTCCTTTGTGGTGTGGTTTATGGTGCACCCCATGGCTGTCATCCTCGGCTGGCGCCACGTCGTGGCGCTGTACCTTGGCGGCGGCTTTGCGTCGAGTTTTGCGTACGTGTTCAGCACCCACGTCAGCTCGCGCAAGACCAACACGCGCTACGACTGCGCGTGCACAAGCAACGGCGCCGTCGCGGCGCTGGCGGCGCTGAGCGTGGTGATGCCGCGGACGTGCTGCGTGCCGCTGCTAAAGCGCACCCACGTCACGTGGCTGGGTGTGCCTTACTTGCTCAAGTGCACCTATGACGAGTACGTCGCCCCGCACTTTGTCGAGACGCGCAAGGCTGGTGTGGCAGAGGTGCGCAACTGGGGCTACGTGGGTGGCGTGTTCTTTGCCTGCATCTACGCCACCGTGTGCTTTCGCACTCGCCTTGACATGCGACACATGCAACGCTTCTATCGCAACCTGCGCACCTGAGCGGCCTCCTGCCTGGCCCGTGTGTACACATACTTATATTTTCTTCGTGTGTGTATGTGTGTGTGTGCGCCTGTGTAATGAAAGCGTGACGATATGTGTAACGACACACACACACATACGCAATTTTACTCAGCTACAGTCACTTGCGCGCTGCCACTGTGCTTTGCTTGCTACACTATGTGTGTGTAGGCTTTTGTGTGTGTGTGCCCGTCATGCACGTGTATACACACCTCACACCGCACTACTATGACTGCGCGTTGCGCTGCAACCATGACGAAAACTACGGCGTAGCCATGCAGCCGCCGTGGTCATACGACGCGTCGCAGCAACAAGCGCCACCGTCGACGCCGATGACGACGCCAGCAGCAGTTGTGTCGTGTGCTAGCGCACACGGTGAGCTGTGCCTGAGCGTGAATGGCACACAAGCCTCACTCACACCAATGATGACGCACGACGTGAGCAGCAGCAGCAGCAATGGCAGCAGCAACGACAGTAGTTGTGGTGGCGGTGGCAGTGATGGGTGGCGTGACGAGTACTATGACGTCTGCATGGACGCGTCGCGTGTTGCACTGCTCGCGCAGCGCTACAATGACTACTATGAGCTCAGCTTCACGCTGCAGCAACAGCAGCCGCCGTGCACGTCGACAAGCAGCAGTAGCGTGAGCAACAACAACTATAACAACAACAACAGCAACAGCAGCAAGAAGAAAAAGCGCAGACACAAGGCGTCACACGCGACGACGTCGTCGCCGTCATCGTCGCGCACGCGCAGCCGGCCGCGCAACTTGATGGCGGTGCTGCTGCTGCCGTGGGGTACGGCGCACTACCTCGGCCCGGTGCTGCACGAGCACGCCGTGCCGTCGGCGCGGCTTGTCGCGCGCGTGCCGCCGCAGGCGCGGCTGCGCGTGTGCGTCGATGCGTGCGTCACGGCCGACGAGCAGGCGCCGTGGCCGTGTGAGATGCTGCTCAAGGAGCACGTCAAGACGCTGCTCGACCACGATGAGTACTGCGGCTCAGTCGCCTCGGCGCATGTGCAGAATCTTGTGCGTGACTTGCCCTTTTACGCGAGCGCGATGCGGCGCTTCCGCAACTGGTCGAGCTTTGTGCGTCACTTCAGTCTGCGCTATGGCACGTGGCGGCTCGTCTCGTACACGGCGGAGCAGCATACACAACTGCAGCTGAGCGAGCTGACCGCGCACGACGAGCTGCGTCTTGTCGGCAACCGACACGCGCGTCACTACCGCCTCGGCGACGTGCAGCGCGATCGCGTCAAGCTGCGCTCGCTGCTGCGCTTGCGTGCACTGGTGCTGCGTGCGCACACGGCCGCGGTCGCCGCAACGCCGACATGGACACGACAACGAGCGTACAACGACGAGGGCAGTGGCGACGGCGACGCGAAGGTGGACAACGACAGCCGCACCAACAACAACAGCAGCAGCCGCAGCAGTAGCGTTAGCAACAGCCGCAGCCGTAGCAGCAGCAGCAGCAGCAGTGGTGACAAGAGCCGTAGTGAGAGTGACGACGGCGACGAGAGGCAGACGCACGATAGCGACAACAACAACAGCAATGATGCGCCGGAAGCAACGGCACCGTCGCACGACTCATCGCTGTCGATGTCGTCCACATCGTCATCGTCGTCGTCGCGACCGCTGTTGCTGACGCCTGCGGTGCTCGCGACGGTGGCGGCGTCGTCGTCGTTTCGCGCCCTCAACTGCATCAACTACCTGCAGCTGCTGCGTCACGCCGCGCGCGACCATCTTGTCTTGTTTGCCGCGCTGCACCCCGTGCAAGTGGACGTGCGCAGCGCGACGCGATGCTCGTCGGCGTCGCTGATGCTGCAGAGCAGCAGCAGTAACAGCAGCAGCGGTAGCAGCTTTTGTAGTGGCGGTGGCGGTGGTAATGGGCGACGTCGTCAGGGCAAGCGACACTGCGGTCAAGGCAGCAACAACAACAACAGCGGTAGTAGTGGCTGCTGCAAGCACAGTGGCAACAATGTTCACATCCGCTCGCAGTGCAGCAGGCACTCGCACGTGAGCGTCGCGACGGCAAGCAACAAGGACAGCGATGATGGCGATGACAGCGACGACGATGATGGCACAAGTATGCAGTAGCAGCCATTGCTGTCGTTGCCGTAGTACACATACATACATACACATATATATATATATATACAATGACATATCGTCGTAGACATGTACATTCGTACACTTGTGTACGCTATCGTGCTCCGTCTTTACGCACACTCTGTGCACACACACACACACACACACATGTTCTCTTCATGGACACTACGTCTTGTGTATATGCGTGTGCTGTATGCATGCGTGCGTGCGTGCCTATGTTTGTGTTGTATGCATCGCTGACTTGCTTTTTGCACACACACACACACACACACACACACACACTTATGCACACATGCATGCATATACTGCCGCACAGACACATTGTCACAGCGCACAATGCCCGGTCGTCATGGCAAGCAGCGCGTCAAGCGCAAGAAGTCAAAGCGGCTGCCCGTGACGGAGATGGAGCGTACGCTGAAGAACAGCATACATGGCCGCAAACGCAACGAGCGACAGATACTGCAGCACCTCATACCACCACGTGTGGCGCCGAAGATGAACGTGCTGACGCTGTCGACAACGCTGCCAATGTTCCAGTCACCGTCACCACGACCAGTAGCAGCGACAACAGCACCAGCAGCAGCAGCAGCGACAGAAAATCAACAGAAGAGCAGCAACAAGGACAGTGCGACGACTGCCGTGGCGCGGCGTAGCAAGTGCAAGGACAAGACACATGCACGCACGCAGTAAGTGAGGGTGCACATGTGCGTATGTAACACGTGTAATAAACAGACACGAGGAACGTAGGCAATGTATATGTGTGCGTATATGTGTGTGGGTGTGTACATTACGACAACCTCGTTTTTGTCGCGTTCTGTCTCTTTGTTGTTGTAGTCACACAGACACACACAAGCACACAGTGAGATATATATACACACGCTAGCCACATGCAGGACGACGGCGTGTGTGCGTGCTGTGACGTGACGCAGCTTGATGCGGCGGCGGGGGCAGAGATGCAGCGCAGTCTGCTGCAGCGTCTGCGCGAGGCGCACGCGCGATGTGCAGACAACTACAGCAAGCCGTCGTCGTCGTCACAGCACGCCGTCGCCCATGACGAGCGCGGTGACAGCGACGAGCAGGGCGACGGCGGCACTACTGCCGCAGCACACGCAGACGCGATTGTCACGACGTGGCAGCACCGCAGCAGTGACGGCCGCGGTGTGCGCGCGCCCACGCGTGCGGCGGTGGCGGCGCTGCTGCACGCGCGCACACGACGGCGCCGCGACGCACACGCCGCGGCTGTACAGCTTGACTTGCACCGCCGCCACGTCGTGTACAGTGTGCCGGCGCTGCTGCCGCCGTGCGCACGCCACGTCGTGTTTGCCGACGCGGCGGCGACGCCGCTGGTCGAGGGTCGCGCCGCACTGCTGCAGCCACTGCGCTCACTGATGAGTTGGTGTGTACTGCAGTGTCGTCTGCGTCGCCGCGTCGACTGTCTGCTGGCGGCGCGCGCACACGCAACGCCGCCGCACGCCATCACCGCCGCTGTGACGACGACGAGGCTGACGGACGAAGCAGCGGCGATGGCGCGCGTGCAGGCGCCACACTACACGCAACGCCTCGTCGCCCTCGCACCACGCAACGACAGCGACGACGACGACGATGACGAGGACGATGCGATGAGTGATTGCAGCAGCTGCGACGACAGTGTGGTCGCGTGGGCGCGTGAGGGGCGCACAGCAAAGGCACCGCCCGCCGCTGCAGCAGCGATGGCGACGGCCGCACCCGACAGCGTGTTGTGCGCCACGGCGACAAGGAACGCGAAGGGCGACGACGACGGTGGTGAGGCGGAGGAGGAGGATGGTGACGACGTGGAGGAGGCGTTGCGTGCGGCGGACGGCGGTGACGACGATGACGGCGGCCGTGTGGTGTGTGCGGTCGAGCGGTTGCCACACTTCGACGTTGACGTCAGTGAGGCGGCCGAGCGTGAGGTGCAGCAACAGCTGCGCACACGCCTTGGCCTTGGCGACACGGCACACCACCGCGAGCACGACGACGACGACGCGAGCACGCGTCATCGTCGTCGCAGCAGCAGCAGTAGTCGTGGTCGTCGCTACAGCGTAGGCAGAGTGGACGGCGTGCAACACAATGCCATGGACGCGACTGCTGCTGGTGCGACTGCTGCTGCCGCCACCACCTCGACAATCGCAACACGGACAATGTCGTGGCATGCACTGCTGACCGCACTGCCACAAAACTATGTGCCACCGCGACTGTCACACACACGCTACGCCGCCTCGCAGTGCGTCGTGCACTCACTCGACGCACTCGCGCCCTACCGCGGCGTGCATGCGCAGCGACCGTGTGTAGCACCGCGAGCAACAACAAGCACAACAACAACGACGACGACGGCAGCAGCAGCAATGTCTGCAGCAGAGGTAACGACGATGATGTGCATTGCGCCGACGGCGTTGCGTGTGGAGCGTGGCCTCGCGACGGTGCCGGCGAAGCTGTACGCACCACGCGCACGCGACACACTCGACGAGGACGACAGCGGCGACAGCCATGACGATGACAAGGACAGCGACGCGGACGCAGGCGATGTTGATGCAAAGGCAACGCTGGCGGTGTCGTGGCTGCCGCGACTACGCAGTGACGCGCGAACGCAGCGACGACAACCTTGTCGTGGTAGTGGTGGTGGCAACAGCAGCAGTGCCGGTGCCGCAGGCGATGTCGTCAACAGCAGCAACAACAGCAATGTCACACCGCATACCGCACTCGATGCGCTGCTTGCGCGCTACGCTGTGACGCCGTGACCTGACAGTGTGTGTGTGTGTATGTGTATGCATATGTACATTAGCCATGACAAGGACGAAACACACATGCACGCGCGTGTGTCACGCTACTGCGTCGCTGTCGTCATGCTCTTTGCCTTGTTTGCGCTATACACACACACACGCACACACACTGTACGTACATGTGCAGCCCGCAGCTGTCCTTGTCGCCTGCAGCCATGGACGTGACGTCGTTCCTGCGCGAGCTGAAGCGCGGTCTGTCCCAGCGCAAACGACAACGCGACACGACGGACGATGACAAGAACAACAACAAGAAGGACGACGAAGAGAAGGACAACGAGGACGACAGGAAGAGCACGCCGTTGCATCAACAACAACAACACCAGATAAGCGAGGCCAGCGTGCATGACGAGAGTGATGAGGACGACGACGACGACGACGACGACGACGCAGCAG